>JJRW01S0008381.1:95442-106630 GCA_001188405.1 Loxosceles reclusa | reverse complement strand
CCTTCCCATTAAATTTAAAGCTCCTCGTTGTAAATCTATTGTAGCGCTCGCATTAAAATATCGCTGTTGTATTTTATGAACGATCTTCTCATCCCATTTATTATTCTTCGTTTATTATGCGATGCGCCACCTGTTTGCAGCGTCCCTGACTGCATCAGAGCGGAATCGAAGGCAAGTGTAATGCATCTGTAACGACAAAGAGTTTTTATGTTCTTGTCTGCTTCTGAAAAAATACAAATTAATGCAAAAATATAAAAAAAATTATGTGTAATAATCGCTTTTATGCTTGCATATTATTTTTATTTCCCATAACGTCTCTTCGAAGCTGGACACAAAAGACGCGTCTAGAGGCTGTTATTTAGGAAAGGACCGGTTTTGTTATATTCATCATTTTGTAGATATATGTGAAATTATTCAAGGTAGAGGCAATTTCTTTTTGTAAAATTCTCAAACCGCAGCTTTTGATTTATCTTAATGTTAAAGAGGAATGCATAGTGGTTTGGTTGTGGCGTTACTAATATAGAAAGACCGTGACACTTCTTTTCGTCTCCGTATTTCAATAACATTTGTGTTCAACAAACATAGAGACTTCTGGGTCAGAGTTCCGCGTCATTTGGAGCTCTCGGTTCCAACGTTTCGACGTGATTGCACACATCTTCTTCAGGGAACTGAAAGTGAAATGACAAGCTGGATCTTGCCTGAGTATTTATACCTATAATCTGGGATTACCCAAAATTCCTGGGAATGCCCAGAATTCTTGCAATTACCCGGAATTCAACAAACTCCTGGGAAATTTTTATAAGTTTATGGAAAACCCTTATGATGGTCTGAAAAGAACTAGTTTCCATATGTTGGATAGCTTCATCCCATCTTCTCTATTGAAGTTCTTCGGGTGCTTTAGAATTTCTATCGTCTCTTGTACCAATCTGTGGGATAAGCGGTTACTTTTTCTAAGTAACGTTGCTTCTGTAAACTTTATCTGATGATTCTTTTGTATGGCGTGTTCTGCTACTCCAGACTTCTCTGGTTGGAAGAGTCGCACATACCGCTCATGTTCTTTCACCCTGGTGGTGAAAGATCTTCCAGTCTGTCCAGTTTTACTTCTCCACATTCGCAGGGTATTCTGTAGACTTCTGGCTGTGCTTCGTCTTTCTGTTTATCCTTGACGGATCTCAATCTTGATTTTATTTTACTTGGTGGTAGAAATATAGTTTCTTGTTTGTTGGTGATTCTGGCCGCGAAAGCCTTCGAAGTTTAACATTTATGTTACTTATGCTCATCTTCGACGTAACTTTTTACTCGCTTCACATAACTCTGATGTCATGCTCTGTAAATCTCTTGCCTTTGTAGCAAAGATAACGATATCATCTGCAAATCTAAGGTAGCTTAAATACTTACGACTGATTCGAATTCTTTTTTGTTTTCATTTTAATTCTCTGAAAATTTCTTTGAGAGCAGCAATAAAAAGTTTTCATGAGATTGTATATCACCCTGTCTCACACTTTTTCCAACCTTGATTTTATTTGTTTCCTTGTGCACTCTAAATTATTGCTGTTGCATTGTTATCTTCATAAATGGTGACAAGACAGTTTCAAGCATTGTAAATGTTTACTTTATACCAATTGACTTGAAACATTACAATCACTTTCACCACAGAAGATCGTGAAAAGACGTAGATATGATAATGTGCATTTCTCTTACGTATATACATGTTACATATGTTTTTAGTCTCTTTCTCTTTTTTAATGTACATTTTTTTCATCATGTTTAGTAGTATATTTCTGACGATGGAACTCTGTTCCATAATTGCAGTAGAATGTTCTAGACGATGGAACTCTGTTCCGTAATTACGGTAGAATATTCTGGACGATGGAACGCTGTTCCGTAATTAAGGTAGAATGTTCCGAACGATGGAACTCTGTTCCATAATTAAGGTGGAATGTTCTGGATGATGGAACTCTGTTCTGTAATTAAGGTAGAATGTTCTGCATGATGGAACTCTGTCCTGTAATTAAGGCAGAATGTTCCATCGTTCAGAATGAGACTCGCTATTTGCAAGGAGACGGAGTGGAATCCCGATGAAGGAAAAATGTTACGTTTTTCAAAAATAGGTTTCAACAAAAAATGTGTGATACGGTGTTACTGAATAGATGTACTTTCCTGAAGATAAAAAAAACCTTCCTTCACAGAACAATCATTCTTTTGGTATCCAATTTTTCACAAAAACTAGCAAAGTAGCAACGACAGAGGTAAATTAAGTAGCGAAGGTAACAGAGGTAGCAAAATAGCAACAGAGATAAAACAAGTTAATTTACACAGGTTTCTAATACTGATTTTCTGGCATTTCTACTACTCCCACGCTGGTTCCTGTGAAGCAACAGGAGAATGCAGATCATGGCACAAATGTAGGCTTTGCTGTGGGACTACCGTGGAATCACTTGAGACACCAGAACCTGCTGCACTTCGTGTGGCACTTGTACATCGTGTTGACTATTGTACTTGTTAATTCCATAGTTAGTTTGGCAGTTACTAGCACTTGACTGGAATAAGTTAGCGTTTATGAAAGGAGTAGGCCGGACATTCTGAACACTACCGACACCAACTGCAGCTTTTATCTGTTCAGTAGCTTTTGCAACACCCGTAAAAAAATATAACTATAGAATTATAAGTCATGAGAAACATTCGTTAAATTAATGATTTTTGGTCCTATTTGAGTCTTCATCAATTAAGCCACTCGTCGAGGTACAAAGCCAACTAGTTGTCTGTACTGTTCTGTGGGGGAAGGTCACCTTTTGGCAACCGAAGACCGGTGGCATGGTGCATTGTCTTATTGAAATATCCCTTCACTATCACACACACACACACACACAGGATGATTGAAAGACATGAAATGGCAGTGGTAATCTGCAAGTACCTCTCTCCTGTCAGGAATGAGGTACTTGCGTTCCTTTAAACGGATTGAATGGCTCAATGTCCACCAGGTGCAGAGTTGCCACCAGCCTGAAGAGTATCTTGGGAACATAAAAGTCTTTGACTAAGCTACGCTTTGTCTCTTCCCGTCTGCGTGGAACAAATGAAACTTTGATTCGTTGGACCATGTTATATGCTACCAGTGATCTACCGCCTGATTTCGTGATATTCGGGTCCATACCGGTCATTGAGTCCCTTCTGACACCTCATGCCACAATTCACAATGCTCAGCTGCGTTAGATGGAAAACTATTCTGAGTTGAATCATGGACTTATAGTCTACTGCAGCGCCACATATTACAGTGGACATGCAACGCATAGGTTAAGAAGTACAGCGCAATATTTTCGCTTTATTATCATGACTTTCCGGCTCTCTGTCTCTCTTGTTTGTTATCCCACCTTTGCTTCCGGCATAGCTCACTCTTTTATCGTCAAACTGATGTTTCGTTTATACGTCAATAGATGGCACTAGCCGCAAGGCACCAAAGGGCATTCGCATCACCCAAAGAAAGAGAACGCGACAGACGCAAAATTTCCAGTTCATTCCTCGTGTTGCTCTGAAGAAGGTTATGTTATATTAATAAACGTTCATATATTGAGCATCTATGCTAATTACAAGATTATTCACCAGCATTTAACACTAAATGTTTTCAAGTGTAAAAGTTCTTTTACATTGCGTTTCAAATAAAGCGCTTTCTTCAAGAATTTGGCGATGAAACGAAAGAATCGCCAAAATTACAGGTTGTGGCTTAAAAATCACCAAAACGAGCGCCACTGGTTGAGTATCAATGTGCACCTGTGAATTAAGCGTTCAGCTTGTTGACGTCAGCCATAGACTACCCTAGACACGTACTTACCTGTATTGTATTTATATCTGTATGTGCACCTTAACAGATAAAATTCCATTTATGGAATTTTATCTGTGCGGGGAGTGACGTGGCGTCCCCGAGGTGCCTGAGCCACGTAGTGTTCCGTGTTAACCATGTGCTTGGCACAGCATGGCCTCTGCAGGCCCTTGTGCCATTAAACTTCAAATCAACCAACCAACCAACCATTTCTGGAGGCGGTGAAAATGTTCATAGAAAATGTGCAAATAAGCTGTGCTTACCGAAATCTAAGCTTTGTTATTCGGCATGGTCACTGGAACCGGACGATCGAATTATGTTCCGTAATTAAGGTAGAATGTTCTGAACGATGGAACTTTGTTCCGTAATTATGGTTTATCTGATCATGAGTGAGCGAGGGAGTCATGTTTGGCTCCTGCAGCTTAGTTGCTTACGATTGAGGGTAGATGTGATATCGTATGTTTCTCTTTGTATATAAATGCTCCGTATGTTTTTATTCGCTATTATTTTTAGTGCATGTTTTGTTTTTCATCATGCTTAATGATATATTTCTTAAGAGAGAACTCTGTTCCGTATTTGAAGCAACATATTCGGTGCGATGGAACTCGTTCCGAAATCATAGTTTTCTTATGACGAGAGCAGTCATGTTCACCGCACCCAGAGGAGTCCGACAGGACGCCGTCTGCACTCTGTAGCAGTTGCCCACGCCAGACTCCAGATCAAATGAGATTTGTTGCTTAGCGTCTCAAGAGCACTAAGCACCGACATGCTATCCGAAAGAATTCTTACGCTTTGGCCGGGCGGAAGCAATCCGGCCCATACCACTGCTTTCAAAAGAGCCACGGCCTCTGCCTGGAAAACTGTTGACCCATAGCTGAGTCTGAACTTCTGGCTGGCACCAGGAATGCCATCGGTGAGGACGCAGAAAGCGCCACCAACCCGCTGGCCCCCCTTAGACCCATCGGTGAAGACCTCGACACCCTAATCGGTCTGGTCCCCAGTTGACCAGTCGCAATAAGGGCGCTCCCCAGGGTGTGTTACCATAGGGTTCACCGGCGTCTCCTCAAGGGCTTCCACTTCATCAATGTGGATGCAGTTCTCGTTGAGGGTGCCTGCCCGAAAAGTTGCCGCCTCTTGCGAAACGACTAGATCGAGCGGCAGTAATCCAGCTATTACTAGCAAGGCATATACAGTATATACAGTAAAGAATGTACTTTAATGTATATACAGTAAAGAATGTACTTTAATGTATATACAGTATATACAGTAAAGAAATGTGATACAGTTCGGTATGCTCTGAAGATTCTCAGGGCGCAGATTCTTTGGCTCGAGGCTAGGGTACGGATCATTCTCTTGTTCCGCCCGTGTTTCCACCAAGCCCCGGCAGCATATGTTACTATTCTCTTTATGGCTCGCATGTAAAGAACTTTTAGTGCGGTACCGTTAAGTCCCCACGTCGCCCGCGCAAAGTAAGCTAGTTGACTCACAACTCGCTCTACTTTCGGCTTTACGTAGGCTAGGTGAGGTAGAAACCCCAAGCTGGAATCAACGATAACGCCAAGGACCTTCATTTCCTGCACAATTTCGATTACTGCGTTATCCATTTTAAAAGTCGAGGGGCTCGGAGTGAGTCCCTTCCGCTTTTTGGTTATAACTATTGCAGTAGTCTTTGCTGCTCTGAACTCAATCTTATGACCCAGGCTCCACTCTCGTAACTGCTTCAAGGCTTGGTTTGTCGGGAGTTCGAGATCGGAAGTTTGCTCTCCCTCCACGAACAGCAGGAGATCGTTCGCGTAAGCCTGCACCGTGACCTCAGCCGGAAGACTGAGTTCCAGTGCAGTATTCGTTACTAGATTCCACAGAAACGGGGTTAGACAGGAGCCTTGAGGAGTACCTCTTTCCAGTCGCTTTTCAAAGACGTCTTCCCCCACCTCTAGGTACATTGTCCGATTACTTAAGTAATCTTGTACCACACGGTAGAGGTTGGACGGGCAGCGCATCTTGTGTAGCTGACTCAAAATGTCGGGCCACCAGGTGGAGTCAAAGGCACCTTCGACATCTAGTGACACCAACGCGCAAGACCTATTCTCAGCTTTAGCCGACCGTGCCATCGAAATGATGTTATGCAGGGCCAGAGTTGTCGATTTTTGGGCTCTGAAACCGTACTGATTAGAGTGCAGGAACCCAAGCTTTTCGGAGTTGTGTGTGAGTCGACCGAGTAGTAGCGCTCGTACACTTTCCCCAGTATCGAGAGGAGGCATACGCCTCTTCTACCTTTTACGTCCCTGGAGTCCCTACCAGGTTTGGGGAGGAGGATTGATTTCCCCCTCATCCAGACCCGCGGGAAAACTCCGTAGCCTACACACACTGAAAACAGGTCCGCCAGGAAATCATGATCCAGACGCTTTACTATCTCTTCCGTTAACAAGTCAGAACCCGGCGCCTTCCTTTTCGGGAGACTCCTTACAACCTGCTCCACCTCCTTGGGCGTGATGTCGCAGTCCGGGTTGCCCCCGGACGCTGTTTTCACCGCCTCGCGTCTGCTTGCATGGGTGTCATTAATTCTCTTGTCCTCTTTGTAGAACACGCTGAGTATATCTCCGACTGTTTCATCCACAGTGATGGTCATTGTGTCGTCCGCTTTCCGGACTGCACTCAGCATATTTGGCTTTCGAGCTTTGCCACTGGCTAGCTTATAGGCCGCTTTGAATGGATCTGCGCTGGCGGATTCGCAGACACTGACCCAAGAGTCTCGCATAGCTTTGTAAACCGACTGTTTATACTGTGCTCTGGCCTTTCGGAAGACAAGTCCCTTACGGGCCCTCTTCTTCTCTTCTGCCTGCTCTCGCTGGTACGCTCTCCGTAATTGCCGGACGCGTGCGCGTTCCGAACGGAGCCTCGAACTCCACCAGGGAACAGGTCTGTACATTGGTTTTTCGATGTTATTTTGAGCGCAGCAAGCTTAGCATGCTTCAGTTAGCAATGAGTTGAACTCAGCTACCGCTTCGTCCACCTCCGCTCCGTTTGTTGCATGTTCTAGCTTTCTCCTGCTAACAAATGTCAGTTCCGCGATCTTCTCGTCTAGCGCACCCCATTTCATGCGTCTCATGTTAAGCCGACCTGGCACAGTTCTACCAATGCTAGTCCAACCAATTTCGAAAGAAACAAACCTGTGGCCACTGCAGGACTCTTCGACAGAGACTTGCCAATTGTTTATCCGTGCCACAAGGTCCTCACTCGCAAGCGTAACATCAATCCATGATTCCCCTCTACCGCTACAGAAGGTCGGGGGTGAGCTAATGTCATTAACTATGTGCAATCTCTGTTCCGCCACAAACTCAGCAAGCTTCTTGCCTCGGTCGTCAGTGCGCCAACCACCCCACGAGGCATGCTTGGCGTTTAGTCCGGCCACGAGCCCGCCGCCATTTGCGACGTGTAATGTCTCGATTGTCTGCAATATCGATTTCAGCAACTCAGAGGGAGGTGCATATACCGATGCTAGACTAAGTTCCCCTTGAGGAGCCCTCTTTAAGGAGCCCTCTGATTTTAATTGTCACGATGCTTGGTGTGACGAGGGTTTCGAGTACTACCAGTCTTGGATCTGGTATGAGAATTGCACACAGCGGTTTATCGCTCCGTACGAGCGACCTTCGATAGTAGTTCGGGATCCCACGAATCGCATACTCTTTTGTAGGCTCATTCAAGCCTACTACCGGTTCTTGGAGGAGGACCAATTGGTAGTTTCCTTTGGCCACTTCTACCTGCAATTGGGTTGTTTCTGCATATGCATGGGCAGCGTTAAGCTGCAACACTCAAAGAATGGGGTTGGTTGCCGTTTTTACGCGGAGCTTCGTTTAGTGGGGTTCTGAGCTTTGAGGAGCTGAACCTCTTTGCCGGCACGAGTGCAGTTGATGCAGCAGAGGGTTTCCCTCTTGCATTCGCCTTCATGAATTTCAGCGCATTTGGAGCATGTACGCCCCTCATGCTTGCACCTGTGTTGGGTGTGTCCATAGGCCAGACACTTATAACACCTTATGACCGAGTGGAAGGATTCCACTCGGTGTGATTCCCAACCGTTTAAGACGCGTTTTGCGTCTATCAACTTCCTGTGAATCTCACGGGGGCACTCAAAAATCCATTTACGGCGCTCAGCTCCGGCGCGAAGTGCGAACAATGGTTTGACACCAATGTCCTTAAAACACTCGTTCTTCTCTGCAAGATGCATTTTCGCGGTCTCTTGCGTGAGATCATTTGGGAGATCTCTCACAATTACTCGTGGCAGGCGGTCGGCGTAATGGACAACCTTTACTCTAGGTGTCATCTCGGCGTGTGCCGCGATGGCCGCTTTCAGCGACGCTACTCCGCTTTCTGTCGCGCATTGGATAAGGCCGCCTTCGTTCCGAATGGTACGAAGAGACCTCACTCCTCCCTCAACAACTTCAGGGCTTATCGACGACTTCAAGCAGTTTAACCACCTCAGTTGCCTTACCCTCCTTCTCTGTCGGGTAGAGAAGCAGCTGCTTGCTGTCCCTCTTCCGCGCCTGCTGAGCTTTGGAAGCGCCGCCCAAGCCCTCTCCCGGTTGCTGGGCGCGCTTCGCCTTGCTCTTCTTTTACTTGCTCTTTTTGGGGTCAACAGGTTGGCTGTCGCCTTCCCTCTCCACCGCCGCGAAACTTCTTGGTGAAGTTTCGTTGACGCCCCTCAGCCTGGCGTTGTCCAGTGTCAAGCGGACTATGATGTCCTCTAGCCTAGACACCCTACTGCGGAGCGTCACCTTTTGCGGATTACTCAGTTTGTTGCTCACCGACGAAAGATATCGCTCTACGTCGGCGACCGCTTCCCTCATTTCTCGGAGTGCCGATTGTTCCATCGTCTCGTTAAGACGCGAAATTTCGGGCTTAATGTCATCTTCCACAGTTACCGTTTTGATTGGATCGTTTTCAGAGGAAGCATGCTTATTTTCATCATTGTCAGCTATAGGTTTGGTAAGAATAGGTTTGGTAAGAAGCCAAGTCTCCCAGGGCCGGAGAGATGACGTTCATACACGAACCTGCCACCCACTAAAGTCTACGCCGCTTTTGGCAGTTTCCCTTGATGGCTTCCGACTGGGGAGATACGACAGGACTGGAGGGAGCCTCATCCCCTTCTTTTCAGTGCCCAAGAGCGGCCTCGCGACCGTTAATCCCAAGAGTCATACTCCCTGTCTTAGCTTCCGCCAACCAAGCCACGCTCTCTAGCTTTCCATCACCAAGTTTGACTGCCACCAGACGGTCGAACCCCCGAAGGAGCCGCGATTGCTCGAAACGAACGAGTTTCGTAAGCTGAGGACTTTCCCTCAAGGCTTCGATGCCCACTGCCGAATTTTTCGACAGCGTTCGACGAGACTTCGGAAGTCTTCTATTCCGGACAAGCCTTTGTCAGAGGCTCGGTCGCTGGGGTTTTAAGTTTTATAGGACGACACATCGAATTGCAACGCCTGCAAACCTACGATTCGTCCAAGTGTATACCAAGTGTATTCATATATACCTACCTGCCCAGCCAGCGACATCGATGGTAGGCAGTGCTGGTTTCCCCAGCAACTTATTCCTCCCTCGTGTTGTCACGGCTGGTCGTTCCGCATCTCACGTTTGCCAGGCGTGGATCGGAACTCATAATATCTCTGGAGTGGGCGGTTCTGCATCAGGGAGCCGAGGTTTCCCCACCGTCACAGCCGACTCTTTCTTATATTCGAGGCGCACTCTTCCATGCCTTTTCCCTGCACTCTCTCGTGCTTGTGGAAACTCGAGCTACTCTTGAAACAGGGCGGGTTATAACACACAGAACATATATATGCACAATACAAAGAGAACCAAATATTTTTGGGTTTTATTGCCCGAAGGCTTTTATACATTTTTAATCCGTTTGGTAACCCAGGACGTCCGGTCAAAGACTCTTTATTCGGTCGTTTACAGAAAAAGGGAGAGAGAGTTTGACAGGCTCTCTCGCGCGTTGGTATGAGCCAGAGTGCAAGAGTGCGTTGGTATGATCCAGACTCAAGCCAGAGTGCAACTTCAGGGACTGGAAAATTTGCGGTCTTCAAATCATCAAAAGTCGATTTTCTAACCCCTGTGGAAAAACAAATATGGCTGACACTCGTTTGCATCCGGATACATGCGGCTTTTGTGTCACATGTTTCTAGAACGAAATGTATGAAAAATACTGTCACCAGCAGGAAAAGGCTCTGGTTGAATTAGTATAGTATTACTAAACTAAATATAGTTGCAGTGTAAAAATGAGAAGTTAAAATTACAAATGCAAAATTCAAAGTCGATAACAGGCAAAAGCCCACCACGGCCGACCACGTCAAAAAACCAGAAAACCGCGGAAAACTTCCCCGCTGTCCAATTTAGGGAACAGGGTTCCTTCGTCAAATATACACAAGAAACAAAATAACCAATATCACATAAACAGACTACATACAAAGAGAAACATATATACCAGTTTACCCTTAAAATTGCGGATACCTTCTCCGTTGTCACCTGCACAACATTAAGTCAAATTAGGGAACAGAGCTCCCTCGTCATAACAAAAATAATACACCGAAAATAAATTAATCGAAATCAAATGAAACAACTATATATACAAACTAAACATGATGAAAAAACGTGCAGAAAAGAAATAATAATAATTAGGAAAGGAAATGAAAAATCTCAAACGACCAAAACCAACGGCAAAACACCCAAGACCGAATACAACGGCATAACCAAGTCTCAAAGAATGAAGATTTAAATCCAAAGCTAATCAGAGCAAACAGGGAGAACGGAACTTGTCATTAGACACAACTACTGAGTTGCTCATCTATTTTTCTCTTAAAGTTTTCAACCGTCTTTGCCTGAATCACTTTCTTTGCCTGACTATTCCAATTGTTTACCACTCTATTCGATAAAAACTCATGCCTAAGTTGCAACCTAGTTTTTTCTCTAATCAGCTTCATTCCATTTCCTCTTGTGAATCCACTGCATTTTTTTTAAAGAAGCTTCTTCTACAAAGAAGAACTGGCGACCCAGCTTCTAAATCATACTCATTAAGTATATGGTTGTAACTAACGCACCGAGCGAGTAAAACCAATTAATTGAACAAGTAATACTTGCTATATATGCATATATATATTACCCCATATAAATTACTGTTCGGACATATGGTTTAATACAACAAAAGCTAATTTAAATAGGATCCAGACTTCACAAAACAGATTTATAAAAATGATTAAAAATAATACACATAACATCCACACAAATAACATTGTACAACAAATACTGCAAATAAAAGATCAACTAAAATATAGAAGTGGAATTACAATGTATAATAGAATTCATAAAAACCAATTTCATGACATA
>JJRW01S0008332.1:46254-57666 GCA_001188405.1 Loxosceles reclusa | reverse complement strand
TTTGGACCATTTTACCATGGTCTTCTTCGAACCGTTGAGAATGCATAGTACAAGAAAGTGCTAATGATCTGAGTCGTCGGCTTGAGGTTCTGAAACTGCCGACATTAGCCCACAAGTCTCTCAATCCAACGAGAAAACTACATTGTATTCCGGTTTAAAAGCAAAACATTTTAGAAGATTCAACAGAAGATGCGGACTCAGATCTCATCAGCAGTCCTTCGTACTATACATTCTCATCGGCACCTTTATTTCTGGACCAGCGAATAAAGCGTTTTACCAGAGAGTTTTCGTAAACTGTTTCCACAAAATAAGAAGAGTTGATAGTACCCATTAAAACAAACAATATTTACAGTGGAACTTAGGATCGCATTCCATTTAGATTGTCAGGAAAGCGTAACTGCGAAACACGTCCGACAAGCACAAAGCTCGGTCGCGACGGAAACATACCACGTGTGCAGAACAGCACCACCAAGCATTTGAGGTACGCAAATGTGCAGTGAAACGAAGCAGCCTCGACATTTGCAGCAGCTGATACGCTCATCAAGGATCAATAGAAAGCCAGTTGAAGCAACACACTTTGTTCTTGTTCTTTAAAAGCGTTGCATCATCCATCCGTCAGTGTAAACTGTTCAACGACACCCTTGAACGCCACTTTGAGCATCTACTTCGATTTTTTTCTTTTTTCGATCTGCATTAAATTGTGCAACCATGATTTGGTTCATTTTCTTGTTTTCACTTTTAAAGTCCAACACGGACATATTTAAATTTACTCTTTTCTGACTTAAATTTACTCTTTTCTGACTTAAATTTACTCTTTTATGACTTAAATTTACTCTTTTATGACTTAAATTTACTCTTTTATGACTTAAATGTACTTATTTATGACTTAAATTTACTCTTTTATGACACTCTGAATGGAATGCGGCCATATCTTCTATCGTAAATATTATTTGTCTTGATGGGTAGGTACTACCGCCCGCATTTTTTTTAAAATTTACTAATACCTGTATATTTCCAAATAAACGATGTACAAACTATATAATATCTCTATTAACCACTGCAAAAGTTACTGTTTATTATTGAAGGTTTTGTAATGTCCGACGGCGTAGGAAAATGTTAGTCGGCGCGTGATACTAGCTTACAAATCTGGTCAAGTCAAATACATATGTTGAGCCAGCAGTAATACTGATACGAAAACTATTTTCTACCTTTGATCGAGTTGTATAAAGTAAAGGGATAGTGCAAAGAGTAACTCGAAAATGCTGAATATTGCATTTTTCCATTCGGAAAGAAGTAAGAATTATCATTTGCCGACGCATGGACTTGAACCTCGATTACTCAGCTCCAGAGTGATCGCTTTCCCAATTAATCTACGCCGACAGTTATCTGGGGAGCCTATTATCTAAGTGTTTTGTGGGGCGACCTCACAACCCCTACGTTGAGAGAGAAGTCAGGGGATTGGCATGATCTTGAGTGTGGATCCCAACGTCCATGAGTCCATGACCACATGTGTGGGTTCATGAGTTCGGATGTCAAATGTAACAAACGTCTTTTGTCTAAACCAGGACTTCAACCTAAATCATTCAGCTCCGGAGACACTGCTTTCCCAATTAAGTTACGCCGACGAGTTTCTGAGCAGCTTATTACTCGTATCTAAGTCATTTGTAGGGAGGAATCTCAGAAAGGGATTGAAAAACAATTTAGTTCTAATGGAATTATAACTTCTTTCTAGAAGTGATGATATATGTGAAATATACCTTTATGATTCATTAGCACAATGATGAACTACAACCACGCACAAATGTGAAGGCTGACTTGTCTTTCGCATATAAGGTTCTAAAGCACCAAAGCAAAATGCGAATGTGTGTCTTCATTCATGAAGTTCTGATGAATCCTAGAAAAGTGATCGATCCCCTTAGCAAATGTCCTCGGCCTTTTAAACAGAAGAAACAGGCAACTGAACTCTGTTACTTTATTATGGTAAACGCACACTGGACAAAGGAACTTCTTTGTATAATTTAGCAGTTTTTTCTTTACGAGGAGTGTAGTCTTGTTCGACTCCTGCCGATCGGTTAAAGATTTTGCTAAAAAGTCAGTTTCGATAACGGGCTAATTTGTTATATCTCTTAATGTTCCATATGTTGATAGCGGACATAGTTCGTGCAGTTTTGTGAGTTTTATGAGTATATCTGACTTTGTGCGTTTTACTATGTATATAAATGCCTCATGTGATTCTATGTCCTTTATATCTTGTGCATTTTTTGTTTGTCTTTCATCATATTTTACGACGAATATACAATATATTTTGGCGGAGGGAACTTGTTCCAAACTCGTGGCATTTTCTAACGAGGGTAATCATGATGACTTCTATGGAACAGTTCTAGGTACATCGAGGGTAAGTCCAACAGTGGTTTTATTCTGTTCTGTTCATTAATATTATGCATGTAACGACAGAAAAGTTCCCCAATTTTACGGATTTTTGGGGAGTTGTCTGACACGATGATCATGTAGCTGACTTTGATTTTGCATTTCCATTTGTATTTGTATTCGTATTAGAAAACAGTCGTATCAGTTGTAGCTATTTGTTATTATCTACATTATTGTAAAATGTTGAAGCTTAATCTCGTATGAACGTGTGAGCGTAGGTATTCCAAGATCATTATCTCTAATCAAGTGTTCTCGATGAACCAAGGTGCGAGAAAAATTTGCGATGAATCTTGCTTTGGAATCTGTCTATACGTTCGAGGTGAGATTTCGCAACATTACCCCAAACTGTTTCTATACTAGAGGTGGGTCTAGTAATAGATTTGTATATGATGGATTTACATTGGACAGCAAATTTACTTCTCTGATTTAAACTTGAAGAGCAGCCGATTTAATTTTTCGGCGTTTTCAAGTTTTGTTTCAATATACTTCCGGATAATACGCTTGTCAGAAGTAAACAAAAGGCATTTAACGGTTTCACACAATGGTGTTTTCTTATCAAACACGTGCAAGTCTGTTGAAGGCGGTTTGATAATTCCAGATGAACAGAAATTCAGAACTTTGGTTTTAGTTTTAACATTAATTTTAATTCGCACTTTTGGTACACTGCTTCATTGTGATCCATGTGAACTTGAATTTGCGATATGGCATAATGTGGAACTTTATTTCAAGAGAGGATTGCTGTATCGTCGGCATGCGAAGCTAACATGATAGAAGGGCTTTGTCGAATGCCGTTTACGCAAATATCAAACACGTTTGGTCCATTTAAGAGAAGGACGCCCTTTGTCTAGATCTTCATATACACAAATGCATCATACTTCTTTTATTGTAAGAATTGCCAAAATGGACGTCAAACAGCATTGTCACATCTTACGATTCTCTGTTTCAAGGCTCTTTTTACCCTGCTTTTGTTAAGTTGTGTAAGGTATCCCCCAAAAAATTCGATAATAAGCCGCCCAGACACCTCACTGCGTAGCTTAAATAGAAAAGCGGTCACTTCAGAGATGACAGATGCGAAGGTTCGAATCCCGGCGTCGACAGAAAGAGTTCATTGCTTTACAAATGGCGCCCGAACTTATGGTCTCACACCAATGGTGAAGAACCCAACCGTTATGTCCACCAGCTGAGGTCAGGTCAGTGTCCTGGCCTCCGTTTCAACCTCAGGCAATATACAAGGTTCTCCCTACAAAGAACTTTCATAGTAAGTAAGCTACCTATCGACGTAGCTTACATTAAAAATGCGGTCTCTCCGGAGATGACAGATCCGTAGATTCCAACCCCGGCGTCGACAAAAAGGGCAGTTTCTTAATAATGGCGCACTAACAGGGACTCACACCAATTGCCAAGGACCCAACCGTTAGGTCCACCAGACGAGGTCAGGTCGATCTCCTGACCTCTCTTTCAACGTGGGGAAAGATGTAAGATTCTCCTCATAAAAGACTTCGATAATAATAAGCTTTCCAGATACTGTCGTCGTAGGAAAGGCGGTAACTCCAGAGTAGACAGATACATAGGTTCGAATCCTGGCATCGATAAATGCGCAAATTGCTTTACCTATGAATTGGCAGACATGAAAGATTAATGACCACGGTTAAACCCACGAGGAACGTCACTTGTGAAGTCATGAACAGTTGTAAAAGAAAGTTATTCAACACAATGTCAGCACACGAATCTCGAAATTCTTAAACATTAAGTTTCCAAACTTGTATTTAAATCAGATAAAAACGGAAACAAAGGGAAAACCCTTGCCTCCCTTTCCTGCTTAATAATTCCACCACATGTAATGGATTTTCCTCATCCTCAGTAATCAGCATTTTATACTGAAAATTGCAAAAGTAGAAAAAAGGGGACTACTTTTAATTGCCTCTCTCATTTTGACATTACCGAGAATATTGAATGCCTAATCCGTTGCCACTCAGGCGGGCATAAATAAGCGGCGAAGAGGAATTTTGAAATTCAAATAAATACCAAAGAGGGAAAATCCGGACGCTCGGTATTATTTCCGGTTCAGAGCTGAAAGCGGAAACAATGCGATTTGAGCGCGTATCAAAATGCGGAATATGGAACCGAAAACTCGCATTTCGTTCGTTCCGTCTGAAATAAGCAGAAATAATTAGTTCCCTTTCTATCCTTCAATTTACTTTTCGCCCTGAACGAACTATACTTGCTCTCTCTCTTTCTTTCTTTCTTTCTCTTTCTTTTCTTATTCTTACTCTTTCCTCCCTTCTCCTTCTCTAAGTTAGTTGATGGAAATCGAAATCCTTTGTTCGTGTCATGCTACCCATTCACGAAAGGACAAAAGCTTAGGCCCAGTCTTTCTGGAGATCATTTCTACGACTTCTCCAAAACCGAGGTTGGTTGGGGGGAGGACCAGGACGTCTCATTACACACACATACTGCCAAGAATGCAATATACAGCAGTAGAAGTGGTTCTTTTCCTTCTCCTACCTAAAATTTGTGTTTACTGCATTTTCCGTCTTTTTTATACAGCCTTTCAGATGCAATCCAGGTCAATAAAACTGATGAACCAGGAAGGAAAGCACAACCAGCAGAATCATATTCATGTTACACCGCACAGTTTGATCAGGGGAAGACATGATTAAATTTACACGTAATTTGCAGATAAAAGGCATGAAGAAATCAGTCCCTGGAGTAGCATACTCTGGAAGCAACAACAGCTGTAATCCGGCTGGACATCGAGTCGTATATTGCGTTTGGATCACAGGTGCAAGTAAAACATTTCATGGGGTTCAACTCTCTGCCAGATTTCATTGATTTTATTGGCTGGTAAGTGATGACGTGCCATTCTTTCGGTAACCATTGACCAGATGTTTTCAATTAGTTAAAGACCTCGAGAACGTGATAGCCAGGGTAACATACAAGCAGCATCAGTATCGTGGAAGATCGATGCAGCATGGCGTTCATTGTAGTAGTGAAAAATAGTGTGACGGAGGTCTCGGATACAGCCGTAACGCATCAGAATTGTAACGGGCGCTATTCACATTACCGGCTATGCGAACAAGAGGTGACCAAAATGTGTTCCCAATGACATCGCATACCACCACTCCTCGTGGTGAGCCCATACGATGATGACGATTGCAAGATGGCAATGGTCGTTTCTCGCGGTCCCTTCACTTACGGATGCGACCAATATGATGCTGCACTAAGAACAGGGCTTCTTCTGAAAAAACGACGTGACATCACTCTTGCGTCCATGTTCGTCGTTGAACGCACCAATGTAGGTGCGCCGGTCTCCGCTGCAGCGTCGAGCGAAGTCGAAGCAATGGTCACTGTGCTGATAGTTCGATGTGCTGTAGATGTTGTCGCACTGTCCGCACTTGACGCCCCGTAAACGGCACGGTGTCCTGACTCATGGTACGTCACGTGGCCGTACGATTCCACAAGACCGTAAGGACTCATGTTTTTTTCTCTCAGGCGTTATTGACTGGGGGACCACTGTCATTCCTCACGCGTTCTGTATGGGGGCTTCCTGGAGCCACTGATATCATATTCTAGTGAGAGTCAATGGATCTTGACCAACGCGAGCAGCGATGCCGATGAACTTCAGGCCTCGTAAGCCATGATTCTGCGGCGATCAAATTATGACACGTGCTGGTAGGCGATCTCCTCTTGGTACCCGAGGTACAACAAGACCTACACACAAGTAACCAAGATTCGAATGCGATTTTAGCCATTCCCAGTCGGTACAACCTTCCTTTTATACCGACTGGGAGTGGCGTTGCTCCTCCCTGCTTGGCAAACATGAGTTGTAATGCTAGTCATTTGCATGTTCCAGTATGTTTTACCTTGTAAACAAAAACTTTTACTTTTTGTCGACTCCGGGATTCGAATCTGCTATCAGAGCGGCGGCTTTAACCTATCAAGCTATGCCGACTCTTGTCTGTAGAAGCTTATTTTGAAGTCTTTCGTGAGTGGTCATTATAACCTTTCATTAACATTTTGCGTTTTTTTTCCGTACCGCCATCACAGTGTTTCAATTTCAATGGCTAGCGCTGTTAACCTTTCTTCATAAACCAAGGCATAGTACAAGATTAAGTCAAATGTTTTGCAATATTTCGGTCGAATATATAAATCCTGAATGCCAGGTTTCGATGCGGGGTTTGTGAACTGGAAATCCTCCGTGAGAAAGAAAAATTTTTTGTCTTGTGACGCCATCTGGTTGTACCTTTGCCCATCAGAAATATCGCTATATTGTACTAACGCCTTTCTTTACCTTCTTCAGTATATAAGAAATACTTGTTTTTATTTTTGTTAATGTGACAGTGATTCTTATAAAGATTGTTTTTACCGTAATATCTTCAAATATTATGTATTAAGAGAAAAAAAAAAACTCAGTCCTCTCAGAAACGGATTTTTTCTTTCAAATCAACGAATTTTTTCTAGAGAAAAACTATATATTCCACCGTGGAAACATTGTATTTTCACCGAGACGCATTTGCGCTGAAGCAGCCCAACGCAATATTACGAAAATGCGATTTATTAGCAGATTTTCAACGATTTTTCACTACTTTCGTCAAAGTACTACACTGTCTGGACAAAAGTATCCGGACACCTATTGAAAGAAGTGGATATGGCCGGTGACGTAATTTGATGCGTAACCGACAACTATGAAAGCTGTAGTTTGTCAGATCATATGCATGCGTTTGTGAGACAATGAGTAAGTCAAAGGAACTTAGTGACTTTGATCGTGGTATTATAGTGGGATGCCACCCTTGTGGAAATCAGTTCGTGCAATTTCGAAGCTTCTACAGAAGCCAAAATCCACTGTGAGTGATGTAATTCCGTAGTGAAAACGTCGTGGCAGTGAAACTTCAGAAAATCGAAGTGGTCGCCGAAAAAACTTAGTGAACGAAGCCGTAGAACTGTGAAAGGGGTCGTGACACAAAATCACAAGTCCTCATTGGTTTAAATCAATCAAGAGTTCGAAAGTTCATCAGGGGTTAGTGCTAGCACACAGGACTGTGCAGCTGTTCTTCGAGAGTTACAAAATCTGGGATTCCATGGTGGTGCATCCGCTCACATGCCGAACATCACTCCCCAGAATGCTCAGAATGCGAAGCATCGATTGCAATAGTGCAAAGCTCACCTTCATTGGACTGTGGACATGTAGAAAAATGTTCTTTGGAGTGATGAATCTCGTTTTACAATCTAGCAGTTCGATGGCCGCGTCTAGGTGTGGCGGATTCCGGGCGAGTGCTTCTTAACTGCATTGTGCCGACTGTCAAGTTTGGTGGTGGCTGCATTATGGTATGGGGGTGTTTCTTAGGGTTTGGCCTGGGTCCCGTCATGCCTGTGGTTGGAAACATGAACTGTGAGATGTATGTGGACATTCTAGACAATGCTGCTCTCCCAACTTTATGGCAACATTTCGGGGAAGGCCCATTTCCCTTCCAGCAGGATAACTGCTCCATTTACACATCGAGACTTCTGCATAAATGGTTTGACGAAATAGGTATTCACAAACTGAACTTGCTTCTCAGAGCCCTGAGCTCAACCTCATAGAACACCTTTGAGACGGAGTAAAACGCCGATTACGTAGCCAGCCAAACCGAGCACCCTCACTGACTGCACTCACATCCGCTGTGATGGACGCCTGGAAGTCCATTCCTATGTTCACCTATCAAAAACTGGTGTAAAGTCTCCCCAGATGTGTGCAGGCTGTCATCGATGGAAAAGGGGGACCAACCTCATATTAATATATGCCTCTGTACTCTCCGAGTCCGTACTACTGGGTGTCCAGATACTTTTGGCCAGATAGTGTATTACTTTTCTAAGAAAGCAAGGCATATTTCACATGATTTGTAATAATGATTCACAATAATTCATATAATTGACAATAAGTTCGCATAATTCACAATAATGCATAATTTCACTCCATAATTGTCTAATCATGTACAGGTGCGTAAACATAGAAGAAATGAAAAGTAATGAAATTGAGTTTAAATAATTGGCTCCAAACAGAAGATTGAGTCAAACGTTTTGCAGATATTTATGTTACGTATTTTATTGGTTCATAAATGACAGGAAAAGTTGTTTAACATTCAAAATATAGACCATCGTGGTGAACTGTGTGATGCTAGTTGTTTGATACCACGGCAGGACCAGACCTTGTCCTTAGAAGCTGAAATCTCTTCCACCACAGGTTCCACTTCCTGATGGTTTTGGAATTACTCGAGCGAAAGAAAGTAGGCGACCGATGGACACACGTAGTAATCTGAGGGTGCAAGGTCCGCGTTACAGGCTGGATGTGGCATTAGTTCAATTACCTCAAGTTCTTGTAATTTATTGCAGGTTGTTCTGAATGTGAGTGTTTACGTTTTATTGTGTTGTAGAAGAAGACCTTGCTGTCTGTTAATCAATACCGGGTATTTTATTAGAAAAATGGCCTTACATATGCTCCAATTGTTTACCGTATATTTTAGCTTTGATTGTAGGTGCTCATTACGACTTATTCCTTGAAACTTCTACTAAACGTAAAGCGTAACCTTGTACTCGAGACGTCCCTGTTTGGCAATAGGTCCTTTGCAATATTTGTCCTTTGCTCAACCACTGCTTATGCACGTTAGGTTCCCCAAAATATCCGTTTTTCCATCCTATGGGATGCTTTTCCGGAAGAAATGAAAGTAACGACATTTCTCAAGCAATTTCTTACACACTTTGGCTCGTTACTCTGTTTGAGGTGGTGTCAACTCATGAGGGACGAGGTTAGGGTCAGGAAGGTGACGAACAGTATCGGGTTGTAATATTCCCAGCTCATCTGCTGATCTACGACTGCTAATCGTCGGTTTTGCTTTGTCTCTACAATTTAGTTTAAGGCTTCCATTTCCACCGTTGTCTGTCTGCATGTCCTTTCTTGATCTTCCTGGTTCCTGTTACGTGATAGAATGTCTTTGAACCATCTGTTCGCAGTGCTGCAATTAACTGCACCTTGACCTTTCGCACGACAAAATATTGCGCATGGCTTTAGCTTACGTGATAGAATGTTTTTGAACTATCTGTTCGCAGTGCTGCGATTAACTGCACCTTGACCTTTCGCACGACAAAATATTGCGCATGGCTTCAGCTTACGTGATAGAATGTTTTTGAACCATCTGTTCGCAGTGCTGCGATTAACTGCACCTTGACCTTTCGCACGACAAAATATTGCGCATGGCTTCAGCTGCATTATGGTCTAGTTGAAACTGATAAAGCAAATAATTCACGAATTAAACGATTATAAAAGTTTATGCTTTAACTGTCACAACCACGTATGAAACAACGAAGCACAGCAAACTACCACACAACATGCATGCCTATATATATATACCATTTCCACCGACTTCGTCAGATGGCTGGAACCGGTTTACGTATGTTTCCGACGCACCGCTGAAGAAGCAGGTATGCATATATTGCAAACGTTTGACTCATTCTTTTTCTTGGGGGCAAACCTTGGTGCCCGCAATTCTAAGAAGCTGAGATCGACCATGCTACCCAATGGAGTATCAGACCATCACTTCTAGCGTTCGTCCAGTATGATACTTAATAATGCACTCTGGAAGATGGCGTTTACCTCTATAGCTTCTCTTGTGTAATTGGCCGTTGTTATAGTACAAACTGAAGCGAAACTGAAAAAGCCGACTAATCGCCAATGGGCATGTCACTGGTTGTGTTGATAACCACATTGTAACGGGAAGCGTCGGCGGATTTTGCCTCAGGAGAATCTTGCACACAGGAATATATGAACAGAGCCCACGGCACACCATGCGTAGGCGATGTGTGGAAACAGACTATGGCATATCTGTATATATGCCATAGTCTGATATGCCATAGACACACACACTCTCATGCCGTGCTGGAGTACCATTTCTTGCTCCACTGGTGGATTTGCGACTCTCCCGGATGTAACAATTTCACAATCAGAAAATCTCCCTTGACGCAAGGCCTAGATCATGTTTTTTTGAACATCTTTTTTCTTGATTTCTCTAAATTGAGGGCGTGGGGGACAGAGACAGGATAAAGAACATTTTATTACACAAATACTGCCAAGAACGTGATATTCAGAACTAAAAGTCCTGTTTCTTTTCACATGCTTCTCTCTATACCTAAACATTATTTTTATTGCATTTCCCCCAGCTTTATACAGCTTGAGATATACTGCGATAAGACGCTATTTATAAAGCAAGGCGTGGTAATTGGGAAAACCTTGGTAACACTCTGTCTCCCAAAGCTAGGTCTTTAAACAATGCATAATATATCATTCTTGCTCTAACAAATCCTTTCCTTATGGCCACAATCCGTCTTCTTGCAGCCGGCCATGGGACGAGCTCCGTGAATGCGAATATTAAACATTTCGCTAAGTGATCTTTCTCCCTTAAGCCATTCTTTACATTATTAAGCAGAAACACACCCTAAGACCTTCAAAGCCCTTAATATTTCATTCGGAGATTCGCACGAGCCGCAAGTTTCTCTTTTAACAAGTTGCCTTTTATGCTGCCAAAGCTAAATGAAAACATCCTGCACTCATTTAATAATAATTTAACGATTTTTAAAACGACAACTGAATTTTAGCGCTTTGTAAGACATTAAAGGCCATTAGAGCAGAACAAAAATCGATTGGTGCTCAACGGCGGGGTTTAGAAAAGAGCAAAGGTCAGACTCTCCAAAGGGAAAGATTGAAAATTTAGGAATAATAAAATCAGCCACATTGTCCAAGGTGAGGAAGAATAAGACATCAGGAGAAAGGTTTATTCGATTAATGAAGTTCTTTCCGTCTAGTGTATCAGAATTATTCCATTTTTTTTATCAAGTAGCTGCAATACTATTTGCCTTGTTGCGAGACTGAGAAAGTATAATATACTGACGGAAAATGAAATCCCAACACCAAGAAGGAGCTAGTGTCGAGGTATGATATTCTGACAATACATGTGT
>JJRW01S0008307.1:17630-28775 GCA_001188405.1 Loxosceles reclusa | reverse complement strand
TTGCGTGTCTAATGACACTCTAAAGAAATAAAAAATAAAGAAATTAGAACACTTAAACATATAAGAGAATACACACAGTCATCTTAATCAATAGAAGATGGTTCCGTTGTCAGTAAAAACTGAACATGAGAAAGAAGCATGCAGAAAAAAAAAGGGAGAAAACTCAAACGATCTCCAAAGCCCAAAACCAAACAAAATTGCATAGATAATTCTCAACTATAAGTGAAGTCTTAAACCGAAACTTAATCACAGCAGACAAGGAGAAACCCAAATTACCGTTAGACACGAATACCGAATTTCTCATCTATTCATGTCTTGAAAGTTTCATCCGTCTTCGCCGAATCACTTCGCGCCCTGGACTGTTCCAATTGTGTATCACTCTACTAGATTAAAAAAAATCATGCTTTAGTTGCAGCTTAGCCTTTTCTCTAATCAGCTTCATCCCATTTCCTCTCGTGATTCCACTGTTGCCTTTTCTAAAGGAAGTCCTTACCAGCTACATCAAATTCATTTGAAGTTTGATTAGTCTCAATTAAGTAAGTTCCCATGGGCTGTAGCGACATTCGCATCTTCGTGGTGTATTCGAAAACGGGACTCATCCCTCCATTCCACCCTCTGCCACTCGACGATGGTCCAGTTCTTATGGGACAGGCAAAATGTCATCAATCATTGTCAATCATTGCCAATCAATCATTGTCACATCAATCATTGTCAATGTCAATCTGTTCTGTGGCCCAGGCACGGGCGTTTGGTAGTGTGGTACTCTTATGGGCCTGCGCTCCAGAAGCCCATATGTTGAAACGAACGTTACACGGTCCGTCTGCTGACATTCTGACTGGACCCATCCCCACCTTCATTCAGCTGGTTGATGATCTGGACTACTGACTGATTGCGTTGTCTCCATGCAATTCGGCCGAGTCTTCGGTTACTTCGCTTATTCAAAGCTGTTTGTCCTTTGAAGTTTGTTCGATTACTTGTTCTTTTTCCACCAATCGCGTATTTCCTCTAGACTCTTGACACTACTGTAAGCGAAAATCCTAGTTCGACCACGATTTCAAAGGCCCATGCGTTGCGCCACGATAATTTGACCGCTTCTATGGTCTGCTCACTAGAACAGGCTAAAAGAGCATGAGGCAGCAGCAAAAACCTCAGATTGAGGTATATCAGTCTTTTCAAAATCCAAACTCCAACCTCTTACGCTCCTTACGCGACAAGAACGTTTTACGCTCATAAGTACAAAATACGTAAACTCCAATTAAAGTTCGATATAAACTAAAACACTGTAAGTTCATCAATAAAAAGTATAAAAAATGCTGAAGTTCCATGAATTCAAATCAAGTTAAACTTAGTAACTAATAAATAAGAAAAACAAGTTTTAAGGTAAACAACAATTTTTATTTTGGAAGGTTCCTCCATTAAAGACTTTGAAAATAGCTACCCAGATACCTTTCGGCGTAGCTTAAACGAAAAAGCGGTCACTCTAGAGATGACAGATCCGTTGGTTCGAATCCCGGCGTCGACATGGGGTACTTTTTTTACATTGGCGTCCGAACTAATGGACTCACACTAGTGGCCAAGGACCTAACCGTTAGGCCCACCATTCGAAGCCAGGAGGTACCCTCACCTCTCTCTCAGCATGGGGTAGGATGTAAGGTTTCCCCTTCCCCCACGAAAGACTTCGAAAATAAGCTATCCAGATACATGTCGGCGTAGCTTAAACGGAAAAACGGTCACTATAGATATGAGAGATCCGTTGATTAGAATCCCGGCGTTGACAAACGGCATATTTCTTTACAATTTATATCTTTAAAATTTACAAATTAACGTGAATCTTCTGTTAACTTTGCTGCTATCTTGCGTTAAATAAAAGTAATTTCGATAACTTAAAAATATGTAAAAAAAATGCACAAACTGAATTTCAAATGAAATATAATTCAAAGCAATTTTCAACTTGAGCACTTCTAACGTTTTACGTTTAGATTTAAAAACATATTATTTATCTAATTTATTTAGCCTCTTGGGCTCAATTAAATTTAGTACTCATCTTTTATAAATTCAGACGATCAATCAGTAGTCGCAGTGCGGCAAATAAGTAATCACAAATGGGCGTCTTCAGTGATTATTGGAATTTCTTTCAATTAACAAAGTACCGTCGTTTTTAGGCTTGAGCCGCTTTGCAACAAACATAGTCAAATGAAATCAGGAAGCAGGAGTCGCTGTCAGTCAGAAAAAAAAAACACTCTCTGCTGCAGAGCATTTGTTTACTTTTTATGTGAGCCACGTTTCGACGTGGTATTCCCCTAACGGCTTTCTAGTGATGGCGTATGCCAGAATTAGTGTTGTAGTTAATTTGGTTAAAGGGGTTGAAATTCGTAGTCATTTCACCGCAATCAAAGGCATCTAGGTCACAAGCTTTACCCATATTGCAGATTGGAACGATTGATTCTAGACATCAGCACTGTAATGTCCAACCACAAGGGACTGCAGTAAAAGCTACCCAGTTACTCTTTCGGCGTAGCTTAAATGTAAAACGGTTCCTCCGGAGCTGAACGTTCCGGGTTCAGATTACGGCGTCGACAACTTTTCTTTACAGCACCGCCAGCCATTTATATACCACAGCAGCGCTCTCTCCCAAGCAGAACTGTGAGCGCCACTCTACGACATTTACATATCGATGCCTGTTCATAATTCAGTGGCATTTCAGTATCATCGCATAATCGTAATCGTCACGCGAAAACCATATTCAACAACAACAAAAAAAGGTAAATCTGTTCACTGTTAGCCCATGCAATATAAGGGTGAAGACATCAGAAATTGTTTTGTAAAAAAAGCCATGCACTTTCACTTTTTCAAGATACAAATTATTCAGTTATGTATTTTTGTTGTTGTTGTTGTTGCTCTCTAACCAATTATTGTTTTGTTTCTGAATTACATCCAGTGTGTAAAGAAAATCTTGACTTTTGTCGACGCCGGGAATCGAACCCGGAACGTTCTACTCCGGAGAGCCGCTTTAAACAGTTAAGCTACGTCGACAGAGGATTTCTGTGCTTATTTTGAACTCTTTTGTGGGTGGGCATTGCACCCTCCCCCACTGGAAAGAGAGGTCAGGGTACGACCTGACCTCGAGTGGTGGACCTAACAGTTGGGTCCTTGGCCACTAGTGTGAGTCGCTATGTTCGGGCGCCATTTGTAAAGAAAATCTTTACTTCATGTCGACGCGGGGAATCGAACCCGGAACGTTCTACTCCGGAGAGACGCTTTAACCAGTTAAGCTACGTCGACAGAGGATTTCTATGCTTATTTTGAACTCTTTTGTGGGTGGGCATTACAAGTGCTACTAGTTTTAGCAAGCCATTAATGCACGACACGTTTTGGTCTACCAGCTGACAGACAAACCTGTCACCACAAGTCATTAAAAACATCATAAATATTTCAGGTAATTAATTCGCGATGTCTACGCCTCTGTCGAGAGCATTACTCAACACTTAATGCCACCTTATTTTCGTTTAGAGAAAATTTATGACCCCCGTACAAAAATTAACAAAACAACAAAGCTTCCATCATGCACATCCCGGGGTCATAAATTACCGTGTTTATTTTTCATATTCTACGGTGAATAAACGTTGATTGCAATAAACCTTACTAACGAGCGGCTTTTTTTTTTGCTGGAATAATCTGTTCTTTTTACGGTATCTTAATATTTTGTTCTAGAGAAGAGAAAAGAAAAAAAAAGAACATTTAGGTGTTTGGAAGCTGCTGTCTTTTCATGGGATAAAAGATGAAAATTGTCGTAAATTACTTAATGGAAAATGCAGACGATAGTCTTTTTTTCGCGCAGAATTATTTTGCTTGTGTTATCCGGCGGATTATTTTCCTTTTGCTGTTGTTAAGCGTAGATACACCAGAGACAAAGGTTTACAAAGGCTGTAATTTAAAAGCACGTTAATGGATCTGCAAATTTTCTACAGGGGCGCTAAATAGATGGCACAAATTATTTGCATGAAGTTTCCGTCGCTTGCTGTCGTTCATGAGAACGTTTACCAAATGTGGTTTTTCACTGACATTAGAGCTGTTATCCCATCTTGATGGCTAAGAATGGCTAAGAATGTACCCACCAGCATCATCAATATTAAATTCAGATTAATAGTAATAACCTCCTTTGAAAATATCTTCAGCAATCGATAGAGTTCTGCTATCTGTATTTTTATGTGTCAACAATTCTATTCATTAAATGCATGTGTAATTCTGTATATCAAACATGATACAGTATGTATTCTGCAATATGTATGTATTCTGCAATATGTATGTATGTATTCTGCAATGTCTTGTATGTATTCTGTTCTTGTATGTATTCTGTCTTGTATGTATTCTGCAATATACACTGTAATCCATGCAGTTTATTAAAGTTGAAGTTCAAGTTATTATTTAAGTGTGTTTTCTTTTTGTTTGACTTGCCATTCTGACAAAATTTATTTTGTTTAATTGTTTAATGATTATTAACGCCAAGTTACCCGTAATAATATGAAGGATTTGGTAAGTGCTATGAAAGAAAATATCAAGAAAATAACTAGATGACCTCCAAAAATAAAATGTAATACCTAGTCTATGATCGAATTGATATACAATAAAAAATGCATATTGGGTTCGGATTAATAGTAATAGTAATACACTTTATCTTTGGTGCTTACGTCTTTTGGCGTTCGGAAAAGGTGATATTCTATGTTCTTGAAGGTTAAAGGATAGATTGCGGAACAAAGAGAGCGGTTTTCCGAGGTAGAGAGAGATCAAATTCGTAAAGATACGTAGTTGTTAGCATTTGTCTTTCCTTTGGCTGGTTCGATGAAAGTTGATGTATCGGTTTACAGGCTTCGGTGGTCCGTAAAGTCCACACTAGTTACAGGCGATGAAATTCATCGTCAGCAGGCTGAAGTTAAAGAGACACGAGTATACAATACGTAGCAAAATGGTGCTGCTTGGTTTAATCCAGCAAGGAAGACGTGGAGAACCGCAGTGGCGAAAGCAGCTGGCGATCACACCCACCATCAACCCACAGATCGCTACTGTGATGCACTATGGAAATGGCTCAAAGACATTCGTCGAAAACACCCAGTCATGGTGAGGGAAGGAACTACTTTCACTTATGATAACTTTAGACCCAACACCGCTCAGGAACGCAAGAATTGCTCCGAAATTTAAAATGGGGGATTTGGAGTCCTCCAACTTACAGTCCGGATTTTGTCCCCAGAGTCTTTTTGCCGATTTCCGACGGGAAGGCGTTGATGGTCTGTAGGTACCATTGATTGATTTGTACCGTGTGTGGACGAGCGCTGTCCCCCTGGAATACCGTCGCAAGTATCTGGGATGAAAAGGAAGTGAAACTGGTTACAAAACGTGTTCGTTGTAGTGACCAGCTGTCAAAGTGCCATCGAGAAATATGATGGTTGTAGCTGGTTGTTCCCTAATACGTGGTGTTATTGCTGTATGTCGCAGCACGGTTGCACGTAGGTTATACGTATCTCCACGACGTCTCCATACATGCATACGACGAACATCGGATCCTAAACAGGTACGAGATTTGTCTGCTGGAATACAACGTTGAGTGTATCAGCTACGATATTGACGACATTGGCAGCTACGATATTGATGACAATCGCTGTCACGGTGTCCTTTGGTAAGTGGCTGACAATGCATAGGACGCCGTGCATGAGATCAGTGGTAGCTAGTCGCTAGCCAATGGAACACCCACTCAAAAGGCGACTTACATTATGTCCGCGCTGGCATACATTACGTGACACCGCTTACACTATGTCCTATCCGTGACAGGTTGGCTGTGAGATTGGCTACGGTGTTAAAAATTTAAGACCAAATCATGGTTAAGTAACCGTAATTTAACGGTTAGTGTAATACGTCAGAATTACGGTTACTCAACCGTATTTCTCAGAAGCAACTAAGACTCTAATTTTATATATGTGTTGTTGCTGAACCATAATCTACAAAAGGAGTTTAGAAGCTGTTATATTACATATTTGCGGTTAATTAACAATATTATTATAAACAATGAGAAAAGAGAACAGAGCATTCACGGCTACTGATTTTGATTTTGCTGAGCTGCACTGCAATTTAACGGTTAGGCGGCAGTTACTTTTGTAAACGAGAAAATAACCGTTAAAATACAGTCGAAAATCTATTGTTTTGCAGAAATTTTTAACTGTGCTTGTTATGTATAAAAATACAATTCTTTTACTGCTTAGGTAAAAACGGTTTTTGTTTACAGTCGAAAATAAAATTGCAGTGATTTTATGGAGGGAAAATAACCGCTAAAAGCATCCATTGTTATTTACAGAAATTTTTATCAGTGAGCCTGTCGTATCAGGTGACTATCTCTCGGTGTTGTATTTTCTGTCCTCTTTGAACTACGTTGACGAGCTCTTAAACCACGACTTGTGTAATGCCGCCAAAATCGTTGAACCGTTGAACAATTATGATCGAGTTCCGCATCAGTATGTCTTAAGGACTAGACAACTTTCTGAAAGCCTACTATATTCCCTCTCCAAAGTCGTTTAATTGGTTGAACGATTGTCACCTTCGTTGCCATTGCATAATAGCCACTGCAAACTACCTATTAAGTCTACTTAAACTACTGTACGATCCAGCTATCTGCAGAAAGGCAGCGAACACTAATAAGCATGAATCATAGTCTCATTGTACTTATCTCTCAATGCTAATGTCTAATATGTTCTCATTTTTGAAAATTTGCATATGTCGAATTTACCTTCTCGCTTGCCATATTTCATCCGTTTCTGTCTATTCTTTCTTGCCGTTGCTTTTTGTTTAATACGACCGTTGTCAAAACAATTGTTTTGAAAGCCATCCTTGTTGATCTGTTTAAGCTCACAATTACTGCAAATTGTTATCCTATGATATTTCACTTGAGAATTCATGTTTTAATATTAATTTACACAGAAGATATACATTATATGCCAATAGTTAACCGGATATCTGTGAAAAAAAAAAAAAAAACCATGGGAAGATATCCGCATTATTTTATTATGGTGTAGGTCCATTTTTGGTCGTGATTACAGAAAATGTCCTCTTACGAAGACATTCCACCAATTTCTAGATTGCATAAAATGGAATTTTTCTCCATTCTTTCTTCAAAACTGATAGCAGTAGAGTGCTAAACTCGGACGTGTCGGTCTGGACCTCAATCGTCGTTTCACAAATGCTCGATTAGGTTGGGATCGGACCCAATTCTTCGTACCAGAGCATAGCAGTTGCACGTCTGCGGCACTAGTAAAAAAAGTTGTCGACGCCGGGGTTTGAACCAAGGAAATTCAGCTCCGGAGAAACCTCTTTACCATTTAAGCTACGCTGACGCTTATCTCGGAAGCTTATTTTTGAAGTATTTTCTGGGTGGACATCACACACTGTGCGTTATCATCCATGTGAAGACACTCATCCCTTCTGTAGTACTGCCACAGCGTAGGCAGGGCAGGCCATGATTGTATGAAATATCAATGTACTTTGCTCGGAATGGTAGGAGGAGCAACAACCAATTGTCCGAGACCGTACCAGTAGAAATCGCCCGAGACCCACATTGCAGTTTGTATTACGTACTCCGGTATGAGGTGTTTTTCAGGATGTCTCCTGAGCCATGACGGTAAAATTTGATTCTTCATTCCTTGACATCGTTGTTTCACTGGTCGATCGTCCAGTTTTTACCCTCTTTGCACCATAACAATTGTAAAAAAAACTGCGCTTTTGTCGATGCCGGGAATCGAACCATGAATCTGTCAGCTCCCGTGAGACAGCTTTTCCCATTTAAGCTATGCCGATTGTTATCCTGGGAGCTTATTTTCGAAGTCTTCTGCGGGGAACCTTACATCCATCCCCACGTTGAGAGAAAGGTCAGGACACTGACCTGATCTCAAGTGGTGGACCTAACACTTGGATTCTTGGCCACTATTGTGAGTCCCTGTTCGTGCGCCATTGAAAAGAAATTGCCTTTTTGTCGACGCCAGGATTCGAACCACGGATCTGTCAGCTCCGGAGAGACAAATGTTTCCATTCAAGCTACACCGATGATTATCTGTATGGAAAGCTTATTTTCGAAATCATATGTAGGGAGAACCTCGCCACAACTGAACCAAATATTGGGTTTTTTGTTATTCGCAGCTCATGAACCGCCATTCCGCATCGATATCCAACTGCATGAAGATCTTTTCGGTCAGTATTGATGGAAGCAGAAATTTCTGTCCTGGAATTATTTCTAGTTGTTTTCATCGGAGGTTCGACGGTTCTTTCTAATCATGCGTTGTAACTCCTAGTGTTTCACTATGCAACAGTTTCGGCTTTTTTACCTGGGCGAATTTTGGCGCTGGTATTGCCAGAATGTTTCCACATTGCTGATTACATCAGCCACTGTTGATTTCTAATGCTCTACCTTAACACTAATCCCGCGTATAGACTTTCCACTACTCTAGCATCACTGTTAACTCCCTGTTCAAAATAACTGAGCTGACGGTAAGTCGCCATGTCGTTTCTGATCGACTACTATTCTTACTCATGCAATGTCTTTTTCCACTTATATTCTGGTCGTCCACCTGATCGTGAAGTATGCAAATTAAATGACATCCGTGGGTCTCCGAAGTTTGGTTTGTGCACTTACCTTTTGAAAGAATGTATTCGTTTCATTGGCGTTGTACACAAACAGCAGATGTACCTCTCTGTTGACGTAGACCAATCGCTTCAGCAGGGGAAAACCTTTTCTTTTAGCCCATGCGGCAATGGACGAAGTGATGATTGTGGTACTAACGTTATAATTTCCTAGTTCCATTGCTAATGGAATCGTCAAATCTAGTTAAAATAAAATATATAAAGCCTGTTAAACTTAAATGCCATTAACTTATACATAGTTTACGAGTACATATAAAAGTACAACGTAAAAAATGTTCACAATTTTATTTATATTGCAGACACAGAAGATTCTAATTTATCTTGGCAAACTTAAAATGTGGTATGGTTAACCAAAATAAGCATTTTTTTGTCATAAAATTCATGTTCACAATTTTTGAGGGTGAGCGCTAGCTCAAGAATTGGTCGAAAGTAAAGCAGGCACATTATTGACGTTTGATTAAATTAGATGCTCAAGCCAGCGACAGCATCAAACCATTGATTAACGTACGCTATGAGACACACCTAGTTTTCTCGAGCAGTCGCACAAGCGGCCAGAAATCTTGCCGCGATGTTTGCATTGTAATCAGTGGAAGTCTCGAACACCACGCTTTTTAGGTATCACCATATAAAAAAATTAACACAAGACAAATCAATCGATCGTGGTGGCCATGAAACAGGTCCACACCGACCAATCCATCGGTCACCAAACGCGGCATTCAAATGAGTACGCACATGAATGCTGAACTGTGCTAACATTCCATCGTACTAGAACCAAAAGAGACGGACAAAAGACAAAGAAATATCGTCCATCAGATCTGGCAACATTTCTCACAAAAGGATGCGATCAGTTTTTTCCTGGACTTAAGGTGGCATTAGTTGCGGCCAAACGAAAAGCCGTTGACCATACTCGCCCAGACAGTGACTGCGAATCTTTACTGATAAGCATGTTAGCATAAGTGTAGCTCGTTCGGGTTCTATGATACGCAACTTAGACTGTTTACGTTGTATCTCTCCAACCAAACGCAATATATTCAATAGAAGAATGTATGCTCTCATGCCTATGTTGCGAGTTTTGGTGTACCCCAGGGTTCAAACCTAGGCCTTCTGTTTTTTCTAATTAATGATTTGGCCAATTGCATTAAGCATCCCACCTGGATTATTTTTGCTGTCGATCTGAAGAACTACATGCGTGTCCGATCAACACCCGACTGCCACAAGCTCTGTGCTCGCATGAAGTGTAGCCAACTGCTTTTCACTGACATAATGCGTCAGAGGACCCAAGGTCGATCACTCTTACAAAATGAATACCAATCTTACCAGATGTGGCATTTTCAATGATCCTGGGGTTTTGAAGCGACGTTAAACTTTTAGCCAATGTTCCCACCATCGCAAATTAATCACAACGTGCAATGGGTTTTCGGTTAGGAGTTCGCAATCCTTCAAAAGAGTGAAGACGCTCAAAATCCTTTACGCTTTACTAGTCGGATCCAAGCTGGACCTTGTTCTTGTTGTGTTAAGCTCTTATGAATCCGGTAAAATTCCAGATATTGAGAAAATCCAAAAGAAATTTATAAAACACCTCCAAAAAGCACCATATTTACACCTCAACGAACATTTCTTAGTCACTGCTTTAAAGAAAATTTCTTATTCACGTCTTTTAAGACAATTTCTTATTCACTTCGTTTAAGACGATTTCTTATTGACTCCTTATAAGAGAATTTCTCATTCAATCCTTTTAGAGAATTTATATCAGGGAGTCTGCAATCCGGACGTGTCCGCCCAACTATCTTCTGAGTACATAATTTTGTCAACAATCACATTAATAGCCTTTCGTTCTGCAGTACCTTTAATTTTCATACTCTCAAGTTTATTGCAGGACTCATAAAATTTTTTGTATCCACTGCCAACCCTCCTCTACATGGAATTTGTCAGTTGTACCACGATGTTGCTCATTCATGCCATATGGACGTCTCGCTGAGACTTGCACAATATCGCACTTGGCTTACATTACTGAAGCATAGGATGTAAATGGTATACAGGTAGCGACATCTCGTGATGTCGGAGTTGCAAAAAGGGGAAAGAGGGGTAGTGGCAGTTGCGCTTCATTGCGCGTGCGCAGAAAGGAGAGGGAAAATTAGGGAATCCGACGTTCCTTTCGGGGTCTTTCGAGTAGTTTTGATAGAACTATTTAAGGAGAAGTGTTGTGAGTTGGAATGGTTCTTTGAAGGTTCTTTCAGAGAGGTTTTATTCGAGCGACACAGAAAGCGATTGAGGATTGTAGTTCGGCGAGTCTTGAGTGCTTCCGGGCAAGTGTGAATAGTGAGAGAGTTTCCGGCCGTGGTTTCTAGACCTGAATTATTTGTGTTATCCGTGGGGATGATAGGTTTGTTTCAGTTACATTGCGGTTCGTGCGCGGGATTAATTTGGTTCTTGTTGTGAGTCACGTGTAGGAATTAATAGAAAGTTAGA
>JJRW01S0008270.1:39600-52162 GCA_001188405.1 Loxosceles reclusa | reverse complement strand
CTTACACAACGTACCCTACTTTTTACTAAATGTGTTGAATATGATTTCCTTCACATATATACATTCAGGCATAGGTAGTTTTTCCGTTTCCGTATTTGACGTTTACATACCTCCGTATTCGTCTTCAGTAATAGTCTGGCTGTGAGAGTTTTTCTCCAGAAGGTTTATTTTTATTGTTTTTCTGTTTATATTTTGCTTGCATTTGATTTATAATTTATCTTCATCGTAGAATGTTTTATATTTTGCAATAGCGTACTCTTGCGACTGCAGTTATTTTAAAGGGCAGCTTGACGTGAGTGTGAACTTTCTCTTCATATTATTATTAAGGACAATAGGTTTTCCCATTCTGAAAGACGGCGTGAAACATGGTGGGAATTTTCCTGTAGCTGACTTCATTACTTGCATTTTTATTTTTACTTACATACTTATAGTTGTATGCATTTAGTTTTATGTAATTGCTTTTCGTGTAACCATTCCCTGCGATTACATTTCTGCGAGAATGTAAGCATTCTGTGCGATCACACGATGTATAACCTAAGTCAACTAAAATCCAGAGAGTTCGTGATAACAATACATCGTAGTATGTAAAGATCTGAATCCCTATCTCCAACTTAGTATGCATTAGTAGTGATAATACATTAATAAACAAGCTTCGCGGCATAATCTAATAATTTCTCATTATATCTATTTTATAACTGCATGCCTATATATCGTATTATTATCATGGAGGCTTGTAAACTTTTGGATGGGACTTTGAAATATTTTCAGCTGTTTTTGTCTTAAAATCAACAGTTTGTCTGTCAACATTAGCGATGCACTACGACATTTATGTCTGCTAACTTTCCGAGAACCATCTATGAACCTCGAGGTTGGGGTTGGAAACCGCATGTTTAGAATCGCTGTTGTAGAGCAAAATAATGCTTTGGTCATCACTTCAAACCAAAGGGATAGAGTAATCAGTGTTAGCAAATGTTAAAGCAAAATTAGAGACTTATTGCATATAGATTGCGTTCTGACTGTAATATATCAGTTAATAATCTCTTGTAATGGATTAATAGCAGTGAAACAGACTGGATAATTTAGATAACTCTATTGCAGTGCAAACTAGTAGAGCAACATCGTACAACGTTTACAGTTTCCCCAGCATGTCAACGACAAGCGAATTATTGTCATTGCCTGAATCTCAAAATTAGTGCTTTCGATACTCTATAAACTCCCAAATAAATCAGGCAGTAAATATCTGTGACACTACTACGAGTGTCAAATTTCGACTGCAAGGTGAACCCGCGAGTTAATCTTTGACACGCATGTGGTTTGAACTGCGGAATTTGTCTCACATACCAATGTCGTGCAATAATATATAGGTAATCAAAGCGAATGCGGTTTGTTCCTCGTAGATTTAAACGGGCTGCGAGTACTTACACGATTTTGCAACAGTCAGATTAAAACATCATTAAGTGTCTTATATCAGAATGAAAAGTTTTTTAGAAGTCACGGGTGATTTCGGGAAGCGCAACTCGTATTTTCTTCTTTTGCTGGACCCAAGTTTTAATTTGCTGTGGCAAGAATGAGCAGTTGTTCTCCAAACGAGTGGTTTTCACAGGAGTGACGGGTGACTTCGAGAAATCTGAATCTTATTTCTCTTTGCTGGACTGAAGTTTTAATATACTGTAGCCAGTTTCAAACTCACACACACATAGGACTGTTATATATATAAAGAAATATTATCTTTCAAAATTTTATATTCGACCAGTTTTTAATTTCTGCATTAGTGCACTTTTTGTTGCATTTAGACTTTTTCTTTCTGCGTCACTTTATTGCTTGCGTATGAGAAAACGGCAACCTGCTATGCATATAATAGAGTGGCTGTGTTTCTTGGACCATGCAATATCCGTACCACTTGAGTTGTCAGCATATTAACATAATTTTAGTTTTCGTCAAAAGTAATTGTATTTTGCGGACAATGATATTTTTAATTGCTGTGAAAATCAAATAGCCAAGTAGAAAGTCACAAATTCAAATTTTATGTGATATATATATTGGGTGACAATTATTATTTAGAAAAAACATGATTCATTTAGAGACCTATAAAAGATAGATATATAACATATATCTAATATCCACTAGAAATAAAATACAATCAAGTGATGAAGTTTTCAAAGTGACTGCCTCTAAAGGCGTCTGACTGCGTCTGAGGAAAACACATCATAAAGTTATTGATGACCTTTGGCAAAATAACGCTACAGAGGCTATCAAAAGCATTAACTATGACTGTTTTGGCGTCACTAGGAGAGTTTGAGGCTTCCGATGAATCATTAAGGATTATCTTTAATATAACGCCAGAGAAAGAAACCAACCGGACTGAAGTCCATGAAGTATCGAGAAAAGTGCATGCTGTCGGATAATGATTTGGGCATCCTGAGGTTATGGCATTTGTCCTGAATGTCGCCACTCCAGTGGCGCAGTGGTTCCGGTGACGGGCTACTATTCTGAGGAGCCCGCGTTCGAGTCTTTGGTGGCATGGGTGTATGTGTCTGTGTTCATCTTGTTCATGTTCATCTCGTGTTTGGCACCGTATGATCGTACTTGGCCCTTAAACCAAACACCACTCATCATCATCATCATTGTCCAGAATGTCGAAAAGACGGTAGAAAATACAGCCCGCGTTGTGAGATGGAGAGCGCTCCATTCTGTTGAAACCAATCATCACCAACCATACCTCTATTTCACCAATATTCCCAAACGCTTCCACTTTAAGAACAGTCTTGTATCGATGTTTCCACACAGTTCCATCAATAAAAAAATGACCGAGAAGAATTTGACCACGTAAGACAGCCCAATCTATGACATTTTGAGGGTGAAGAGATTTCGTTATTAAGAATTTTAGTTTCTCCTCAAAAGCAATAATTTTCGCGGTTGACATAACTTTCCAGCCACTTGTTCGAATAAAGCCAAACGCCGTCCATCGTTTATCTTTTATGTGACTATCTCACTGGCGTGGTCTAGCAGTACCTGAAAAGCCGGCCTCAGCCGGACTAGTCATAGCAACATGAGGCTCCAAGCTACTCAGGTTTGAAACCGGACTTTTCAACGTTTCAAAAAGAACTTTTTGAGCTAGACATCTTGTGTATGCGTTTAGCACTCATTTTGCTTTAAAATTAAATTCTCAAGAAAGACTTAAAAGTTCAACAACTCGTGAACTGCGAAACAAAAAGTTTGACACAATACAAAATATAAGTAAAACTTAATTTAACACTAGTTTGAGTCAAGAAATACAACAGTTATAAGGTAAAATAATATATAATTTATTTGTTTCTAATTATGTACAAGTCGACCAGTCGTCGATTATTCAGCTGAGCAGCTAAAATTTAAACAGTGTCAATTATAATACTTATAAATCAAACAAGTCACTTTATACGTAGTGAAAATAAGTCACTTCAAATTGGTAAAGTTAAATTTTAGCCTCACTTAAGTTTAATTGAATTTATGAGACTTTATCAATAAACCAAAAAGTATAAGAAAGTTTTAACTTATATGTCTATCCAAAATGCCAAAAGGACTCCCAAATAATTTTACTCTTCTTATGGTAGCGGCAGCCTAACAGAAGGTCAGTCTCTGGGAAACTTCCCTTTCGCCTTGATGCTGAACGTTTAAATTTGCTGCTCAGTGACGTCATGGCTGACGTAACCTAACGCTCATTTTCCTTTTCCTGTGAGAGAGTGCGTTTGTGGTTTGGTGTTAGTGGTTACAGTTAGGTGTTACATTACATACCTCACACACAAAGTCTGCGCACGCAGTTAACTTTTTAGTTTGTCTAAACAATAATTTTCGCCTTGTATAAGTGATGCAGAATGAACCACAAATTGGGAAATGCAGAAATTAATGATAAAATGCAAAATTCTAAAACATATGAGTTACCACGGACGTGCGGCCGTTTGCTAGCCGAACATTACCGACGCCAATGCCAAGTGTCGGTTGCAGTGGTTCAACGCTCATCGCCATTCAACTGCGGAACAGTGGAAATACGTTCTTGAAGTGATGAATCTAGCTTCACAATCTGGCAGTCTGATGCGCATGTTTGTTTTTGACGGATGCACGGGTAACACTTTATATCCGACTGTCAATTCTACCACCTGTCAAGTTATATGGCGGAGGAATAATGATGTAGGGGTGCTTTTCGTAATTCGGCCTGTGTACCATAGTTCCCGTGTCCGAAGGAGTGAACTCTGAAATGTATCTTGATATTCTGGACAACTTTGCACTCTAAACTTTTTGGCAACAATTCGGCGATAACTAACAGGATAACTGTTCAGCCCATACATCGCAGCTTATGAGGATGTGATTTGGCGACATGGGTGTTCGTAAACTGAACTGGCCTTCACAGCTTCACCGCACAACCAAATCTCCCGTCTACCGTGGCCGGTCTCGCTGCAGATCTCATGGACACCAGGAAAGCAATTCCTGTGGCCATCTACCAAAGCCTAGTACAAAATCTTCTCAGACATGTGCAGGATGTGAGTAATAGAAAGGTTGACCGACATATCCTATGATTATGTGCAGCAGGACCCTCCGATTTTACAAGAGGTGTGTTCGGGTGCTTTTGGCCATATAGTGTTTATTTCTTTTAGAAGCTTTGTTTCCAATACACCATAAACTCTCGTTGCGAAGTTTTGTTTTTTTGGTTAACGAAACAAATCCTTTCCTTTTTATTTAGTTCTACGAATAAAAAACTGTTATACTGTATATACGCGTTTTACCCTTGAGTGTTCAAAAGTATTTATACATGCCCAAACCGGAATAGAACGTCTGGTTAAAAAAAAAAAAAAAAAACGGAAGAGCTATTTGGACGTGGACTTCCTTTATTTGTCAATGCGTGTCGACGTGCTTTAAGAAGAAGGTAGATTGCTTATTTCAAAAACTCCAATTACTTCGAAAATGAAAATGCGTTCTAAAAGGAAGAAAATCTCGTCGCAACGCAAATTTAATTTAATACTTTAATTAAGTGTCATCGTTTTGGCGTCTATTGGATGGGTTGAAAATTATTTTTGTGCGTTCTTAACGAGAAAATGTTCGAGTGTGAAAAAACAAGTTGCGTTTAGAAACCTGGATTTGAAGTCTTACTACTTTACCAGAAATCATATGTCTCTAATGAGTGGCATGTTTACCAAATGAATTTAATTACGTTCGTAAAACTTCGGTTTCCTATGTTACTGTGCTCTGGAATGAAGTTAATTCTAGGTAAGGTCTGCTAAACCATACAAAGAAAGCGCTTGCAAGGAGGCAATGCTGATTTGAAAATGAAATGTGTTACCAGAAGCAATTCTGCTATGGAAAGTTCGTGATAATCCTTACACAGACTCGGTACGCAGGACTTCTACTACGAATTTGTCAAATCTTAAGATGTGTTGTTCCGATCGTGAAACAGATCAACAACCTGAAATTAGACGACACTACTATCGTAAGTCTTATCATAATGGTTAAACAACCACTTCCAAAAGCCGGATTCTCGTTTATAGCTCCACAGTTTCAGAAGTTCGAGGTACCACCAGAAGTGCGAAGTACCACTAATTAGACATGGCAAGCCTGACATAATGTTATCCATAGGTGACCGTTTTTGTTTATATTTCCAAAACTCTCACTTGCAGTTTAAGTCTTATATCCCGCCTTGGTCGAACAACGTCCCATGCATTAGGAATCTGGAAGATGTTTGACCGGATGTGACAAATGTACAATAGTGGATGAGTCAATATACCTGAGCTGCGGCAAAATGCAAATAAATGAAAGAACAATGTGGGCAAATTTGTCATCAAAAGTGTGGTACATCGTGTCCCGTTTGCAACCAATCTCGGTCACGTGACAAACTTCCCTGTGGGCACTAGAGGAGTTGGTTATATATTCCCACCCATGCGCTACATTCATGAAATCACTGAGAAGCAATGTTCACGGTGATCGATACAAGTGTCTATGGCAACTTCACCAGATTTTCAACAGTACTCTCGGCATGCTCACACACTATCAAAAATTCAGTCCAATTCGTTGACGAACTTAACAAAGTCTCCCCTACACACACCACCGTTCTCGCGTCTCTGGATGTACAATCATTATTTACCAATATTCCAGTTTCAGAGACCCTCCAATGGGTCTCTTAAGACCGTCTTTCTGAATTTCATTGCACCCTCCTTGAAATTGACGATCTCATTTCCTTAACTCACACAAGCGTCACGGAGGTCCGTTTTCTATTTAACGGTTGTCATTTCAAACAGACAGGAAGACTTGCTGTAGGAAATTCTTTGCTCCTCGTACTGTGCGATTTATGCATGCACTGCCTCGGGTCCCGCATCAAGGAAAAGTTCAAATTTAAGTTTTGGGCTCGTTACGTTGATGTCATTTTCCTTCTTTGGGAAGGCCCGCCGGAAGATGTTCCTGTTCTTGTCCAGAAAATAAATAAAATGGATTCCCATATCAAGTTTACATTTAAACTTGAAAACAATGGAACACTATACTTTCTGGACGTTTTAGTCACAATGAGGAACAACGCTTTTTCCACCTCAGTATATGTCAAACCATGCACTACGTACCTCCCTCCACACGCCAGATCCTGCCAGCCCCATAAACAAGAAATCGCAGCTTTCTATACATTTTCTCTCAATGAGGAATTAGCATTTCTCAGATCCGTCGCTTAAAAAAAAGAGGTTATGACTCCTGCATATATCATAGATTCTGCCTTGAGAAAAAGTTGAAGGCCAAAAATGGAGTCTTCTCTTGCACCAGATCCGAAACCATCTCGCACCAACACGATCACTTTACCATACTTCCCCAGCATCGGTCATTCCATTGTCAAGATTCTGAAAATGTTTGATTTCTATGTGACATTCACTCCATTTAGAAAAATTTAACCATCAACTACGAAAGATCAATTTCTGCCACAACAACTTTGGGGCATTTACTGAATTACGTATGAGTGCAAGTTATCTTATATAGGCCAGACGAAAAAGAGCCCTCAAACACCACCTTTCGGAACACAATAATGATGTAAAAAAAAACAAAAAAAAACAAGAACCTTATAAATCTAGTATCGCGCAACATTGCTGAGAACTAAATCACCGATTCCATTTTCATTCACCGGAAATATTATTTCGACCTCATTCTCCTTTAAAATTAGACTTCTTGGAAGCCTTCTTTATCAACGTGCACTCTACGACCTTTGTGAACTACCACGAGTCCACTCCACCCATGAAGCATGGCTTAGAATTCCTTGGTGAGACTTTACCAACGACAGGTTGGCGACAGGCAAAAAACCAGTTCTCCTGCTTCTACTCAACAATTTTCCTCTTCAACAACAGTAGATCATTCATAGTTTTGACCCAGTGACAGACCCAGTTCCTGACGAAACCTGCTGAACTAAATAAAATATTTTATTGTGCAACAACTTGTTGAATCTTTTTATAAGTGACTTAGGCACAAGTACGTCTATTCATTATGTAAAGGTATAACTCTGTCGTCTGTGCTTTTCTCTGTTTTCACTGTTGCCTCAAACTTTTTGCACTCGCTGTTGCTTCAAATACTGAGAACGATTATGCAATACACAGGCATGCTATTTTTCCGGTCGTTATCATAGTCGTATAAAAATGCTTCTTTGATAATCTTGCAACAATCCTTACTAACCCCGAATCCTTAGTAACGTACTAATTCCAAAAGTGAAAAAATCCTCTAAAACCCATCCGCCTTCCATAAAACAAAGGTTAAGTGAAAATATAAAATTTCAAAACTGACGTTAAAGCCTAAGTTTGGGAAAATAAAAAGAGAGAAGTGGTGTAAAAAAACAGTATAGTAAGAAGAGACTCGAAGTTACTTCCTGTCTTAAATCGTCGTCGATGTCTGAACGGACTCACACAACAGTTGACACTTAAAGTGACGGACTTATATTTTTGTCATAAATAGAATTTAAGCACTTAATCTAAATTTACCCATTTGAGATGGACTAAAATTTATATAGCATGAAGGCTTTAAAAAAAGAAGAGAGAGAGTTTGTTGCTTAAAAATTCAGAACTAGAACTAGACTTGAAAAATCTATATTTTAATTGTTTACTTTGAACTGTGACCATTTATATTTGTTATTTAAATAAACGCTGTCTTATTTCTGTTTTGAAGTTGAATTTGCATTTTAAAGAGACTAATAACCTCATGTTTATGTTAGAGCTTTCAATAAACAAAGGTGGTTTTACTTCTCTTGTGTTATTTATAGCAAGTTGCTATATTTTTTAATTAACTTTCTAAGATTACCTAGTTGAGTTCTTATTTATATAGATTTTGGAAGATTTAGAGTTAATTCAAAAATGAATTTCAAATGATCATGCATGGCTTCAAGAGTTAAATGTGGAACTTGTTTGTTTGGGGATGCACTCCACGTGCAAACTTTGTATGCAGGGTTTGCCCCACATGGTGAGTTAGCCGTTGCAGCCGGTAAAAAAGTTGCAGTATTTGATGTCATTTATTCAAGTTCTCAAAAAACATAACAGCAATTGCTATCATGAATCGAAATATTCGAAACTCTTATTGATATACGCAGTTTTGATAATTTCTTGTCTTTCCTTCCTGTGAGTATAAGTTCCCAATTAAAAAAAAAAAAAATCCGCACTACTGTATATCTGCAGTTTACAACCTCGTTTTTCGTAAATTCAATTATTATTAAGTCCCACTTCCGTATTTATGATTTTATTACTCATCTTTGATTATCTTCTCATCATTAATCAAATAAACGGAAAGCATGTAATTTTGTTTAGAATGCACATTCCTCATCCTATCTTTTGTCATTAGGGGTTGGATCAGACTTTTATGAACTGAAAGATGGTCAATAAACTTTCTAACCAGGTACCCCCTCTGCACTCTTTTCCATTCGTTTATGTTCAAAATAATTTTATGCTCAAGGCCATACCGTAAAATGAACTGAATAAATCAAAATCTAGCAATAGCTTCAGATAAAAGAAATATCTGTTAACTGGGTTTGCTTTGGGGGGGGGGGGGTATACCGAGTGGCAATTATTCCTCAGACCAACAAAATGTTTTATTTAAAGAGACTTGCAAAAAAATAGAAAGATGCAATTTCTCAAGTGTTTACTTGAGATAAAGACAATCAAGTAATTAGTTTTTCGATGCGACTTACTCCGGAGACAATGACATGACGAAGACGCATGATAAAAGTCATCGATGGCCCTTAACCACTAGGGAGGCTATCAAAAGCGTTGACAAAGACTAACTTACAGTCACTAGTAGAGTTTTGGGCTTCGTGACAGACCTAATCAGTAATATTGCCTTAGGGAAAAAAATCAAGCGGACTAAGTCCAGGAAGTATGTAAGCAAGTGCATGATTTGGGTATGTTAAGGTCCAAGACATTTGTTCTAAATGTCAAAAAAATCGTAGAGAAAACATCCCCCTCCATTCTGTGAGGGCTCTCGATATTTTATTCTACTCTTACCGTTGCAGTAACCTCAGGACCAATATTTTCCTTTTAGGCATGAATGATGGAAACAATTCCATCAGATTTCTTTATTAAATGAATCAATGAATCATTGTAAGTCGGGAAGACTCTAGCCAGTTCTTGAATGATTTGAACCACTTGCAGAGCAATTTTGTGATGTTTTCGTCCATTTTATAATAATTTTGTCACACGAAAAATCCTGTCTTCAATGGAATATTGCTGCATAGTTCGAATAAAACGTAACGCCGTCTATCGTTTACATCTTATGTATCTGTCTCACTGGCGGATAAGAAGCGCTCCCACACAACGACCACGCGCATAAATAATCTTTCATTCTATCTAAACCATAAATGCCACCCAGTACACAGTGAGAAATCTAAAACTGATACTGCGCAAAATTTGCGTTGTGCCATTTGGATGCACAAGGGCATAAAGGTTGTTAAAATTAAACATAGACAAACCCCCTATTGACTCGAAAAATTTCCTGTCGGCCACGATATTGCTGTACATCATAGCTGATGTCGCGAAACAGCGCAAAGCGTGGTAAATCTGTTTGAGGGGATCGCTTTTTACATGAGGCAGTTAAAGCAAAAGCGGTGTATAATGTATATGTCCAAGCGAGTATACAACGTTGTATGATTCAATTTCTGAGTGGAATTTGTCGTCGAGTGTAACCCATATACGGGATAGTATTCTTAAAAACGAAGCACTGTGTTCACAGACGGTGTGCCGGGGAAGTGAGACGGACCGCCCAATCCTTGGCCTGGCACCGGTAATCTACCAGGAAACTATTTCCACTGTCGATACGTTGGTAAAGAAGGATCGCAAAATGACCGTGTACACACTGTTATCTGCTATCAACGTCAGCGTCAGATCCATCCATATCATCTTGCACAGAAAACTGTGGTGTTTTCTGTGCTGATATCGTTGGGCTGTGTGAAGCAAGCTTCACACAGCCCAACGATCCGGCTTCTATCGAAGTAGTCGAATTAAGTGTGTGGTCCCCGTGTGCATCGTAACGTCTTTTAGTGAGAGAGAGACAATGAAACTAACTTTAACGGCGACGATAACCTGTATGATCACAGCCCACAGTTGCTTACTGTTTTATACGGAGTGGGTTGCTCAGTGGATTTGCGCGCTGTGACGACAGTTTCAAAGTTCGCTGGTCATAAAATCTTTATCGTTTATATATCTGATGCACGTGCACGTTGTAGAATTCATGTACGAAGTTTCGTGTTGATCGAATATTTTTGTCTGATTGTCTGAGCTCTTCGTTTTTCTTTTTATCCTTTTTTTTAAAGAGATTGTATATGCATTTAAATTTATCAATTTTCATGTCAATATAAAACATTTTGTCGATTGAAAAAAGGATTGACCGTTAAAGAACTTCTTCGGGGCAGGTGCAACCTTCACGTATAGTTTCTAAGTTAAAAGGGCATTTTATCGTTTTGTACGTTACCTCTCTATTCGAATTTATTCGACTGTTAGTGGCATATTTCCTCCAGCAGTATTTTCTACGGGGATTTGATTCCAATCATTTTCTTCTGCAAATATGCTCCTTTCTCACACTTTTTGCTGCTTTAGAGAGCTCTGAATTTGTTTTTTGTGACTCGCGCAAAAGAATCATGGAGAAGAAAAAATGAAAACATATTCTCGTATCATTTTTCAATGAGGAGGTCGAACACTCCAAGTCCAGCCGGTGTCCTAACATCTTTCTCAACGTGTGGAAAGATGTGAAGTTCCCCCACAAAATACTTCGAAATTAAGCTACCCAGATAAACGTCAGCGTAGATTAAATGGAAAACGGATCTCTCCTGAGCTCACAGATTAGTGGCTTTAATCCCAGCGTCTAGAAGAGGGCACATTTTCTTTACAAGGTACAGAGCCTTGTACCAGCAACCGCTACCACTCGCTATCAATTTCACTTACTTTTCTGTTATTTATTTTGAAAACACAACATACGTTTTTGCATCTCAAATGAAGTTCTGGAACCAGAATTGTTAAAATATATGTGTGTAATTCAATTTATTTTTGATTTGTGCAAATAATTGTGATGGAATAAATTATTATTATTGTTGTTGTTGCTGTTATTATTACAATATTAGAGTAGCTTTTCTTCATAAATTAGCAAAAAGTGTCCTTCAAAGGCGAAGGAAATGTCATGCTTACTGAATGCATCGCATGACTGTTACATAAAAAGATGCTTCCCTAAAGTGAAGAGGCAAGTCAGAATATCGGAGCTTCGTATGCCGTGAAATTTCGTGGAAATATAATGGCAAGAAATTCTCTTTGAATTCCCGGATGACAAATCGACGGAACGGCATGGAACGTCACAGCGTGTGTCATAGCTTTGTGCGACTTTACATTCAAAGTACAAAATGGAGTCTCAGAAGGGATTTCGGTCTTGTCGCTACACAGAATTTAGAAAAGCTCCGAGTCGTGGAGCAATATTCGCAAGGCGTTTGCATCATGGAAGTTCAAAATAATCCTATTGGAAATGTGGAAACATTTTCCTGGAAACTTCGAAATGTCAGGAGGGTAATCTAATGCAGCACAGCTGTATAACTGTCAATATTCTCTGGGAGAAATGCCCTCACTTCTGAAAAATACATCTTCTGCCCAAAAATAAGAATTGCCAGATGAAAATGTTTCTGGAAGTTACCAAACGCATTCTTACATGATGCGACTTCTCTTACACTACGAAAATATTCCGTCCGCGATGATAATCATAATTGTAATCAAAGCTAAAAAAACTAACCTAACATTAACATAACGATTAACCGATTAACCGAATGCATACTCCACATAAAGAACAAGAAAATCCGTTCGCTTACGTCAAACGGCAGTTGGCAAACGGTGGTTTCCATTAAGTTATCCGTTGAGGTTCGATAACCATACACGAGTACGAATTATATCAATATTTTTTCTGCAGGTTATTTATATTCGGTTAGTAGTAGGTGATAGGTTAATTTGTACCCCAGACCATATTGATGTGGTGTTATTTTCATTCACATATTGTAAAGAAAACTTTCTATTTGTCTACACGGATTCGGATTTACGTATTTGTCAACTCCGGAGAGACC
>JJRW01S0008250.1:76187-88957 GCA_001188405.1 Loxosceles reclusa | reverse complement strand
GAAGTTATACTTATTTCAGTGCAAGACAGCACTATAGTCGACAAAGTTTAGCACATGGAAATCCAAAATGGTGAGGTAGGCCTCTGCGTTGAGAGTACCAGGAATTGCGACCAAGGGTCCCAGGCCATACCAGGAGCAACAGCCCCACAGAGTAACTCCACCTGCGGAAAATTTCACTGCGGTCACAATACATTCCTGCAGGAGGCGTTCTCCAGGTTGGCGCGAGGTTTCCCCAGACCTTGCCATTCGAACGGTAGAGGGAGTGGACTTTGATTTTTCGCTCCGGAGGACCTGTTTCCGCTTTTGAACGATCCACTGTCGACGTTCTTTAAGCCACGTTAGCCGCGCAATGCTGTCTGGCTTCGTGGTGAAACCACGATACCAATTCATGCGATACATTTCTTAGTATTTAATAATACAATTATTGTTTGCTTTTCAAATAATTGTTTATCTTGCAAGTTTTACAAGTGAGATTTCTTTAAGTTTTGTGGAACTTCAGTTTAATTCATATTTACTTTCTCCTTCAGTGTATTTTATACGTTGGTTACTTTAAGTTCTCGTAATTATGTCAAGTAAACTTTCTCGCAGCTTTAAAAAGCCTCAGGAGCTCTTGCAATGCCCACCCACAAAAGAATTCAACATAAGCACAGAAATCTTCTGTCGACGTAGCTTAACCGGCTAAAGCGGCTCTCCGGAGTAGAACGTTCCGGGTTCGATTCCCGGCCTCGACATGGAAGTAAATATTTTCTTTACACTCCACATTAGAATTTGACGATACTGACAAACGTCAGTCTGCGGCTTCCCCCGTAGACGTTGTTCGCTCTCGTGTTCTACTAGCCGTCTCTGTCGAGCAAGACCTTGTATTGGCCACCGCAGTATCTGAGGCACTTCTCAGTGTAGTCATGAGAGTCGGGATTCCTGAAATGATTGCAAATGATAAAGGGACTGATTTTACAGAAACATTAGCACAAGAATTCGAAAGAAGTTGAGCTATTTATCTAGGTTTTGTATTCCTGTGTACCCGTAAGCTAATGAATAAATTCAAAGATTCAATCAATTGTTTAAAATATAATTGCACCATGTCATTCGTCAAGGTAAGAAATACTGGCATAAAGAACTACCTTACATACTATGGGGTTATAAAGAGGTTCCGTATTCCACAAATGACGTTTTGCTATTCCAAATGGTGTATTGTAGAGAACCGACAGAATTGTGTTAAGCATTCTCAAATATTACATTGGTAAGGGAAACATCTTTAGCACAGCTTAATACAACACCAGTTCCGACATACTGGCAACAGTTAAACAAAGACTGCAAAAGCAGCAGAGTGTTCTAAATTGGTATCTGAAAAGCAGCATAAGAATATGACACATGGTTATAATTTGAGGTCTAAAGAAACAAATTTTGCCGTTGGAGATAATGCCATTGTGCTTATTCCAGATTCTTCTAATAAGTTACACTCAAGATGGCAAGGACCAGCAGAGATACAGAAACACACAAAACCCCCCACCTATACAGTCGCAAGAAAGAGCTTCAAGGTGGAAAAAAGGTGAAGGTTCACCAAAACAAAATAAAATATTTTCTTATTAGAGCGGAAACTTTGAATGTTATAGTTGAGGAAGATGTACTCTGGCGAAAAATGAAATTCCAACGCCAAGAAGGATTTGTGCTAGATAAACAATACTTGGGAGGCGTGTTTTCACATGTGAAACAGGACTTTTATTCAGATTTTGAGGTTGCAAAACAAGTGTGGCGCTAGTAGTGCCACTATGAACATGCAAACCATGTATGCTGTAAATACTCGCTGTAGACGTCGTGAGCGTTATTTCACTTACGGATTGTATCAAGAATAGCCTGAACATAAACATTGTCGTTGTATCAAAAATAGCCTGAACATAAACATTGTCGTTGTATCAAAAATAGCCTGAACATAAACATTGGCGTTGTATCAAAAATAGCCTGAACATAAACATTGGCGTTGTATCAAAAATAGCCTGAACATAAACATCATTAAGCAATACTCCAATTTTAGGCAATTTAGGAGTTGCGACATTAATCATTCAATTTACTTGTTTAGTGGCGTTTGTGTCATGTGTGAGACTCAATTCAGCCACTAGGAATTGAGACTTTAATGCAAATTCTGTAGTTTCACAACCATGCTATGAACTTTTAGAAACTTTTGATTTCCATTTTGGAAGTTTTCGCTTGGTTATGGGAGTTTTTATCTTCAGAATTACATTTCTGAGACTGAAACGTTTGTTTAAGAACCGTTTCGGCATTTTTGTGAGGAAATTTTGAGTTTTCCTCCCCGGACTCACATCTATTTGGCTGTCTTCCAGCAGAAAATTGTAGATGTGACGTACCGCGGCCATTTTCAGTTAACTTGTCTCGCCCTCTACTGGCATATAAATTAACAGCTGGGATAAGTTCGTGAATTATTTGTGGGTTTCCTGTTTCTAGAATCTCTCTTAAATTTAACTGTAATTGTGGCAGTACCACATCAGTTTCTTCTACGTCATGTGCATTAGGTTTGTAGCTTTCATACAGTTCAATTGATCTTAATATAAATGATACAGACTCATCATTTTGACTTTGGGAACGAGAGAAAAATTCTCGCAACAACTTGGTTTGAGTTCGAAATTAAGGATACATGGGCAACACGAGCTCAGAAAAAGAATCAAAATAATTCAGATTTCTTGAATTCATGTATGGAACACACACACTTCTTTAAACAAAGTTTAAACTGACAACCTTGTTTAAACAGGTTTGAGCTGGTGCAACAAAATACAGTCGAAGATGATGAGATAATTTGGAAACAAAATTTCGAGGAGAGCCTTGTCCGTTGAACGTAAACTGAGGAAAAACTAACGAAACAGCTGCTTGCTGTTGAACAGCAGGTTGTACCTCAGTCTGAGCCTATCTCTGAATATCTAGTTCTCGTCGTAACTCTACGTTGTCACGCATAAAAGTTTAGAGCTGTATTTGCAAATTTGCCAGCTGCCGTTGTAACGCTAACAACACAGCTGAACTGTCCGAAGTAAGTGGTCCATTAGACACCATAGAAGTTGAAGCTTCAAAAACACGCGTCGATGGAATAGATGGAAAATGTTCAATTGTTGTGCCCCCAAATGGACTAGAAACAGGGTTCATTTGAGGCTGGGCGCCAAAGGTAATGCCCTGGTTAGAAGCACCGGCTATTTGAATGAGACACGGACATTACGTCTGAAGGTAAATTAAAAGTCTAAACACCTTCAGTGTCAGAATTTAAGTTTCCTGCTGCTCGAATGGACTTCGACTTACAAGAACGTTTAACAGACATAAATTCAAAGTATTTCCAAATCCAAATTCACAAGTGTTTTACCCAATTTACAAGTGTTTTACCCAATTTACAAGTGTTTTACCCAATACTATTTCAATGCAAATAACTAAATGAACTAAATTTTTTTTACCAAACTTGCTAATGAGATAACAGAAAAAAATTAAAGAGTAAAGCAAATATTTATTTAGCTCACGGGAACGGCACAAGAAAATAATCAAACTTAAATGTTAATTCGCACTTTAAATCAGAATTGAATATAATTCAGTAACTTCAAAAACATTCAAATTTCAAGTCAATATCAATGAAGTATTAAATGTAATTAAGTCACTTTAATACGTATTAAACTTTAAGTTTCATTTGAAACCACTTTTAATATCTTCAGTCAATATAATATCCTTTTAAATGGCTTAAATAACATTAATTACTTATCTGATCAAAGATCTAAAATGTTTAGAGTGGAGAGCCTCTTTATTTAACAACAAGATAGCTTTCCCTCTAAATCAAATTTTGAAAAACAAATATTCTAGAAGGCAATCATATAGACGTAATTTTTTTAACCTTTACGGTTCTACTTGAAAATCTAAGTACACTGAATACAGGTGTACTGTCGTCGTAGTAATTCTAGCACACCGCTAAATACGCTAACGGCGTAAAATGAAAATACCAGAGCCGTTAAGCAGACTCTACATGTAGAAATTTAGAATAACGCGGCTCAGAAATTTTGAGCTGCGAGAGTGATCAGAAATTCGTGAGCGTAGCTTTTTTATACGTTTCACGGCAACCGTCATCTGATGTTGCGTCCCAGTAATATCAGTTTTTGTCGAGTGGAGGCGTAGTAAAAGAAGTTAAATTTGTTTCGTTCCCGGTTAGTAAATGTTAAATAGGGAAGGGAAAGGTTAAAGTCATAACAAGCGCCGTCGCTAAAATGTTTTTTCAAACGTTGCAAAATAACCGCGATAAAAGTTCTCCAACAAGGGATATTTTGCATTTGTTGTCGCAAAGGTTATATGATACATGTTTTGCGACGAACGAAAGTATGATAACAATGTAAATAGAAACAAATACTAAGTAATTGATGCCTTATAGCTTTTTCCCTCTTTTGAGAGCTTTGGATTCTGTGATTCCTGATTTTGGTTATCTATTACATTGCTAAATATTACTTCGTAACTGAGCATTACATTTTCGTCTTTTGCAAATTAATGTAACTTTGACATTTCAGAGATTTTTGAGCAGTATGAAACTCCTTGGCTTTGGTCTATTGTGAAAAAATATTTTTAAATACTTTTAGCATTTTGCAATGCTGATTTCACAAACCTCTAAAAAGCCATAGTATTCATAGGAGTTCTTGCAGTTACTTGTTTGCTGCTGTAATGGACAGGTGCCACTCCTAATATCATTTGCCCGAACAAGAATTATCATAATATAATATGAAGAACGATTATTTTCTGGAATCCAGAAGTGTTTAATTACACATGGATAGTGCTAACCTATTGGGAAATGACTTTTTCCTGGTATTATAGCTGTCGTCCGGGATCAAATAAGCGAATGTTTCTCTGGCCCTTCCGGGGATTGAACCGGGGTCTATTAGTTAGTATCCGATTATGCTAACCACTACACCAAAAAGACACAAATCAGATAGACATCTGAACCTTTTCCTTGACAAAGTGAGCCAGGATTTTTGTTTCTTTGGTTGCTTTACATTTCGAGTGGACTCAATTACGAAATAATTCAACCCCTGTGCGCCCTGTATGATTTAACTATATAACACGGGAGAAAACATTTCTCCAGGTCTTTCAGCTGTGGTTCACGCCCAGAAACGCTTTATGTTATTCTGCTCCTTTCTGGTACTGAACCCGGATGTTTTCTTTTTAATGCTTTGATAAGAATGTCGGTTGCCATATTGGGGCGCTGCTGGCCCACGGCGAGGGGTCCGTCTCATTGGCACAGTCTTATGTAAGACGAGTGACATTATTGAGGTGGCCCTTCACACCCCCTCTCAGAAAATGATTGCTAGAGACATAAATTGGAGTTTGAACCCGAGTTGTGTTTTGTAGTCTGATAACAGAACCACTATGTCACAAAAGCGACAACCCGCGTCTGTGGATTAGTAATCGATTACAGTATCAATTTCCTCAATCAGGTACTAACCGATACACCTGGATTCAATCCTTAGAAAGGGGAGGAAAACGTTTAGCATCTCTGCACGTGGACGTCATGTATAAGACCTGGAAAAGTTTCTTTCCCGTTTTATTAAGTTGTCATTAAGTTGTTAAATACGTTCTTAAACTACTACAAAAATACTAACGGCAATTACATACGAGGCGTTACTAATAAGTTAGTAGTGGTCATCACACTCGGGTATCAAAAGAGAAACACTGATTCGATTCATGGGAGGGCCAAAAATACATTCAACATATCTGAACGTGTACAGCAGATGTAAGACCCGCTGAAATGTCTTTTAATTGTTTAAAAGCTGACGTGCATGTATAGCTGTATACCTACTGCGCTCACAGGCGCTGAAATTTATTTCGGAATTTGAGTTCGCTCAAAATGCGAAACGTCCGAAAAATAAATAAATAAAAGCTATCTAGGTTCTAGGCTCATTATTGCCAAGGAGAACGTTCTGAGATATATATGTTTGTGCCTCTCTGGGTTTAGTAGTTAGCACACCCGCCTACCAAACGAAAAACCCTGGTTCGATCCCAGGGAGGGCCAGATGTACATTTAGCATCTTTGAACGTGTACGACAGCTGTAAGACCTGGAGAAATTTCTTCTAATTGATAAGTTAGTTTGTTCGCAACATGCCAGTGTTAGAAACAAAATACTTTCCCACAATCTTTCGGAATTCTATCAATGACAAAAGTACTTCCCATCTCGTGTCGTTATCTAGTTATCAGTTTCAGTATTCGGAGTAACAAATTTTGTAATTGCTTTTATAAACATTTTTCCGTTGCAACATCGGATTTTCAACGATTTTGTGACGTCTTTGGAACCGTTGCAACACCGGATGTTCAATGATTTTGTGACCTGTTTGGAAAAGCTATGACAACGGATTTTCCAAGATTTAGCGACGGTCACGACAACGTCGATGCAACTGGTCATATTTGCATTTTAAAAGCGATGACTGAAAACGTTTTTGCAAAGATTGCTGAAATCGCTGTTGCGGCATTTTAAAGACTTTTTATGCGGCCTGGGTATATACCTGTTTTAGCAGCCATCAATCCTATTTCAATTTTATTATTCGTATCGATATACGTTAGTTTACCCTACAGTGATTTGAGTTAAAACTGGATCTGTGGTCTGAGGAATGTTCCCCTCTATATATATATAGATCGGCTACTTTCCTAGCTTGACCAGGAATCTTAATGTAGCATGTTTTTGATCTAACATAGCCCGGCGAGGGGTATTCTCCGAATGACTGTCCCGCGCTGTTGGGCAAAAGTGGCCCTGATAATCTTTTTCACTTTAGTGAGTGGTCTTCCCCGTCGCTAGAGTCGATCAAGGGAACTCCCCATACCACTGAGAGGAGTCCGTCAAAGCAGTTTGAATTTACAAATGTGGCAGATAAAATTTCAGTATTAGTTTGCTGTTCTACTCCGGTGTTCCGTCAGATATGAGCAAGGCTGAGGCTTGCTCATATCTCACGGAATACATATCTTGTCTGACTACAATGGACTATTGCTCAATACTACAACTGAATTTTATCTCGAACCTGTCGTAGGAGAGGTAAAATACTCCCCATGGAGAGGCCTTTGATGCTGGGAGGGTCGCATTTTGGCGTGGCTTGGTCCTAGTGTCTTTCGTACTTATTAAATATCTGTGCCTGTTAACTCTGCGGTACATACCTATATAAATGTATGTATATGTGAAACCATATATTTCCCTTAACATTCTAGTTAGAAAAATATTTGATCCTATTCGACTGTGCTTATAATGTGTTACTGACATATGATATGGCCATAGCGTGCAAAAAGTACTTTCCAATACTACCCTTCCCGAATACCTTAAATTATGTCATGAAGGAAATTAAGCTATTAAAACAAAACGATTCCGTTCTTTTCATGCGCCTACTGCGGATTATGAGAAATTCGTAGAAAAAGGAAGAATTGGCACATTCTCAGCTCGTTCTACACTTATACTAAGTAGATTCCTATGTAACATTCAATCACGCGATATCGAACTCAAAAAATGCTTTAGAGAAGCTGCTCTTCCTAGAATTATTACAAAACGTATTTTACACTTAAATGATTTCCGGTAAATGTATATTTCTTTTGCTTATAGTAATTTTCAAAGAACCATTTTCCACCTACTATTTTTGGTGAACTCCTCCTAACGGTAATGGCTATTTTGTCACTAACAGTTTAACATTGAGAAATGTGATTATTTCTTGAATCGTTAAAGGGGACGTGTCTGTGGACCGTTTAATGTGACACCAGTTATGTCTGAGTTGCCTCACGCCACAAATACATTTTGCAGTAATTTCACGTTTTTCACTCAGTGCTTTATAGTGCTGTGAATTATACACAAACCCACCGCGTAGAATGGAGTTTTGCTATTGTCGAAGAAAGCAGCCACATGAAAACGTAATATTTAATTCATACCTTTGATCATATTATTTTAAGTATTAAAGTATACTAATAAAAGTTGAGAAATATGCATCATGAACATGTTGTGACAATAAGCCGCATATATATATACATTGAAGTGTCAAAAGTCATCGGATAGTAATATGCAAATATGCAAGTGGCGGTAGCATCGAAAAATACGCATAAATAGGCAGTGTGTTTTCATTTATCTCAATTGTACGATAGTGAGTCCCGTGAAACGTGTTCTGATGTGATTATGGCTATGCTACGAGACAGACCGTCTTCTAAAGCGGAATGTTAGTTGGAGCTAAAACGCACTGGACGTTCCATTTCTGACGTTCTTCGGTAATGCAACATTCATCAGTCCATAGTGTAAATAGTGTACCGAGCGTAAATGATTTCAGGCATTACCTCCCACTATAGACGACACAGTAGTCGACTCATGTACTTTTAATGACCGCGACCAGCGACGTCTGAGTAGAGTAGTACGTGAAACAGACAAGCTACGCTGCGTCAAATAACAGCAAGAATCAATGTGTCACGTACTAGATACATGTCCATGAGGTCAATGTAGTGACACCTGGTGTTGACGCACTAAATGTCACTGCAGTAGAAGGCGAGAAAACGCAGTAGAAGACCGACTCGAGTGCCTTTACAAACAACCCGTCACCCGCAGCTGCGCCTACCTTGGGCACGAGAGCATACCAGTTAGAAGGTAAATGAGAGGAAGAACAAAGCTTGGTCAGATGAATCGTGGTTCCAGTTGGTAAGAGCTGATGGTAGGGTTCGCACGTGGCGGGGGGGGGGGCAAACCTCACGAGGCCCATGATGGCCAAGTTGCGATCTCAAGACTAATGACAATGCTGTGAGATGTTCAGGATATCTTTCAGCCTCATGTATAGTTTTTCATGACCATGTTCCCAGAGCCATGCTCAGCAGCATAATGTTCGGAAACACATGGGAAGGGTGACCATGTTGCCACATTTCATTGTTCTACCAGTTTCCCGAATTTGTCACCCACAGAAAATGTGTGGGATAAATTTGCAGCCCTACCTGCGAGCATGATCTCAAGGTCCAATTAAACCAGCAGTAGACACACATGCCGCAGGATGTCATACAATATAGGGCCCGTATACCGCGCCGTATTACATATTCTATCCAAGCTAGATGTGGCCTAACAAGGCCATAAAGTTTCCTCTAGTGTGTCCGTTTTGCCGCAATAAACTATCCTGTTGTTCTGCTGTTGTAATCATTACTTATGAGTGCATCGCATAGCATTGCTGTTGCGTCCTGATCGCTTCTCAACGCCACAAATTCCGGAACCTGAGCTTCGTATGTGTTCAGCAGGGAATGTGTAAGAGTATGCACTAGCATTAACCGTGTGTTCCAACACTAACATGTCAATTGTGTAAAAATAAAATGTTCCTTTCCAATGTATGTACGTTTCATGTATTGTTTTCCACTTCTCACGTGCTGTGTTCCGTTCTGTGTATCGTCAGTTGCCAGTTGATCATACAAGTGCCTTTTCACTGTCGCCCTACCCATTGCCCTCAATCGCATGCTCAGAGATAGGATCAGAGACCTCACAGTGATGCGGTTACCAGCAAATGCACATTTGACATTCTCAATTTGAGCTAATCGTGCGTGTAGCAAGAAGTTTTCTTTTAGTCAATTGATGTGCCTCTACAAATTTGTTACAGATATTTCCTTTCATACCTTTCATTTTTTCCGCGACAGCACATCTAAGTTCCCCATTTTGCCGCCGGCGGAGCTCTCGTCGGTTTACCGAGATACCCCATGGAAAATTTTCCTTACTAAGACCTTATGAGGGTTGTACAAGAAACATAGACAAACCCCACATCACCACGAAGGACTGCACATCATAGCCGGTGATATGACGAAACAGTGCAAAGCTCAGTAAACCTGGTTAAACTGGTTTGTTGTGTATGGGAGATAGTTGAAGCAACAACGGTGTGTAATGGCTACGCCCAAGCGAGTAAAGCGCGGTGTAATTCAATTTTTGTGTAACCAGCGCCCTGGCCAATTATCGGTAACCTATCAGTAAACTATTCTCATATCAGTAAACTATTTTCATTGTGGACACACTGATGAATGAGAATCGATCAATAACCGTTCGTCAATTGTCAACGGTTTTCAACGGAAGCGTTGGACACATTCAAAGCATCTTACACAGAGAACTAGGGTATTTAAAAGTGAGTGTTCAACGGGTACCCCTGGAACCTCCGCAATGATTAGAAGTAACTCCGCATGGTGGACTGATACATCTCGTTCTTATAAAACAACAACCGAAGACCATTTTATACGACATAATTGGGGATGGGACATAGTACCACCATTTGGAGCCGGTGAAGAGAAGGAAGATTCGGATCACCCAGACCGAAGAAAGTTCAGTCTGCTTCCAGTGCTCGCAAGGTCATATTCTCCGTTGTCCAAGGTTTTTTTCTTTTTTTTTTTGGATTGGATGCCGGTAGGTACCAGGTTGAAGGCTCAACGTTATCGCGACACCTCACAGGAGCTCTGAAAGGCCATCAAAACAGGCTCTAGGGCAAACCGTCACGGTGTGTAATTTTACTGTAGGGTAAAGCACAGCTTCACTTGTCATCGCAATAAGGGACACTGAGCCACTGCAGCTGGGGTATCCTGGATTACTCTCCATACACCTCGAGTCTGTGCATTTACGGTTGCTAAGTCCTTGGTCCATTGAAGAATGCGAGGAATGGTATGCGCTTCATCTGTGCTCGAGCAGTTTGTGATTCTTCAGTATAAATCCTAGTTATACATCCTAGATTTATTCTAGTTTCTTCTTTGTGGTGGGTATAAAAAAACTTGTTCAGCGTTGGGACAGTTGCCTGAACGCTGAGGTTTATTATCTGTAGACCTTGAAGCCCTCATTTCTATCTTTTATATATTTTCTTCTATGAAGTCACTGTCCAATATAAACTACGTGTACGTCTGGAGTCTATGTTTCACTTGAACTTAGAATTCTATCACACTACTTCGGCGAGTTTTGCTCTTCTGAGGGTGAGCAAGAATTGTACTAGGCACCATGTATATTACAGGATTTCCAAATACTTCATTTTTATTGTTATCACAATACTTTGTTTTATTTTGAAAAACTAAGGTCGTTCATAATTACTCGCATCGTTGTTATGATTGGTTTAGAGATATTTTCATGGAACTATACTTGAAAACATTGGTGTTGTGTTTATGATATTCCTAATGTTTGTAAAGCCGCCTCAAATTGCGTTTTGTCTCACCCGGTGTGCACATGTAAAAATCTTACTTGAGTGGACGTATGCTTTGCAATTATGATATACAATGTTTCGTTATTTTTAAACGATTAGTTCATTTTATTGAGTCATTTCATAATTATCCATCACCTATCAGCATATATTTGATTGTACGTCGGGATTTCCAATACATCACTTTTAATTTAATGCGCTGGAAAAATTTTGTTTGTCAATATAAATTGAACTTATGCGCTTTTGTCTTCATTATTTTTGCGACGATTGATTACTCTGGACTATAAGAAGATTTTGTAAAATACCCGTAACTTAATCACAATAATATTTCCTGAATTTCCATAGACGCTTTTGAAGGCTATCTTTGTGAGAAAGTTAAAAAATATCTCAAGGCACAACTCACCGTTAAGGACATGCACTGTGATGTTAGCCGGGTCCGCGTACGAAGGCTTACAGGAATAATTCCCGGAATCGGTGGATTTGGCGGTTAAAATATGGAGCCTACTTATCGTCGTGAGTCCTCGCTCCGTTGAGACTTTGATGCCGCCCCTCTGGGCGTCGTAGTTAATCATCCTGTCATCGTGGTACCAGAAGACGTAGACGGGGGGTGTCGTGCTCTCCGTGATGACGCAAGTCAAGTTGATGGTGCTCCCACTCTGGATGTACATTAGGGGACCCTCCGGTATGGAAGCCTTTGCCACTGAAAGAACAATAGAAACGTAGGCTATGCTTTCAGAGTCATTTATTTTACGATTTTGGAACGAATAATACTTCATGACAGTTTACTCTTTAATAAATGGATTACTGCACGGCAGACTATTTATCTTGTATACTGAAACGTATTTTACACTCTTCGAGTTTCATGCATATACAATTGGAAATTTATATACCTTAAAGAATCACGTCACTTTATTGTTATCGATAACTGCCACTTCATATATTTTTACTTGCTGTACGTAATTTTATATTCAAGCTTCCTTGCTGGGCATTTTTGTTGAAATCATTCTCGATATCAAGAGGAGTCATGCAATTCCACATCTAATTACCGTAATTTTGTTAGAGGGGATTTTCCAACAAAATAATATTGGGGGTTATATATTGTCTCAAAAGGAGCAGTAGCGCAAGCAATGATGAGTAAAGGAAATTAAAAGGAGGAGGGGACGAAGCGGGAAACTGCGTTTTGCTCAGAAGATGCTGCGCCTGTAGTTCATCAACGCCTTGGTGGGGATCCCATGCGCATACATTAGTAAGAGGGGGAAGTTGGAGACATGTCGTTCCGGAACTTTGATATAATCTCTTGGCAGTAGAAGGTTCTTTACACTTTGAATTAGAGTTCCAGTTCTTTTCAGCACTTCGTCTATGCGTAGCTGTAGCGAGATTTTTATCACTATGCTCTGGTGTTTTCCTTTGCTTTGCTGATTGACTTGGGTTATATTCCCTGTAAAGATCTGCCGCAGTGTGTTCGTCGGGTTGTTTGCATTGCAGTTTTGATGAAATCTTCCAGTGAGTTAAACCATTGCTTACTTTGGTTTTTCTTTTTGTTTTCTCCCGTTATTTATTAGCCTCTGCGAGATACAAGTCAAGACTAAGTGTGAATATTG
>JJRW01S0008235.1:72998-88389 GCA_001188405.1 Loxosceles reclusa | reverse complement strand
TATAATTCTTCAAGCCATGCACTCTCTGCCACGTCTACTCGTAATATAGAATCTCCCCCTTCTTCTTTGCGGGCTAGAATTTCTTTCTTTTTAAATTGTTTACTTCTTTGCCTGTTTTTGCGCGTCACTTCATGATGTAAGCTAACTGCTTTTCTTCTTCCTCGTGTGGAGCATGTAATTTCGGTTAATCATTATGTGAATGTTAAGTTAGGTTTCTAGTTTTCATTACAACTTTCAAACGCCTTTGCCTGAATCACTTCCTTCCCCAGACTGTTCCAATTGTTTACCATACTATGAGTTAAAAACTCATGCCTTATTTGTAACCTAGCGTTTCGAGGGTTTCCATCTTCGCCCTCAACGTGGCTGCACGTTTGCCATGTGCGGCCACCCGTGGTGCTGGAAAGGGGGATCCTGACAGTTGAGGGCGCGGTACTGTCCCCTTTGTGTACACTTCTTTGTCCCCTGCTTCAGCTAAACGGAAGCTTCAGTCGTGGCCCAGACTGTTGCAATCGGCTAGACGGCGGGGTCCTTCTCGTACCCCGGCTAGGGTCAACTGATCGGTCGGGTCGGCGGGATTAGTCTTCCCGTTTGCCTCGGCTGTGATGGCATAGCTCCTAGTTAGCCCTGGCATGCTTGCACGTGCCCTTGTTGGGCTCGGTGGTGGGTGGGCGGGGCTGCCGGGAGCCGAATCTTCTAATCTCCAAGGAGAATAACTTTTTAAACCCTTTGAGCGGGTCTTCTAAGAAGGCTCCAACCGAATCCTCTGCTACTTCTACTTCATTGTCACCTTCACTTTCTTTTCTCATTGTGCATTCCCCAGAAGTTTTCTAACTTATCGTCTTTTGTCATCTCCAAAGGCTATATGCTCTCGCTGGCACGCCTTAGTGCTTGAAGAAGTTACGCTCTTATTGGCTACTTATCTTAAGAAGACTTATTGGTGGACACAGCTTCTTCTGCCCGGTCTGCTACGTTGTTGAACTGCACGTCTTTCGCAAACCTGCCTGTCAACTCCTTACGGTATTTTAAATACCTCCCGCGGAGTTATCTCAGATTTGTATCTCTCCCTGTTTCTGAGGAGGAACTTCTTGCAGAGCTCTCCGACCGGAAAGTCCTGGTGGTACGACGTATTACTATGCGACGTGACGGTCAGATAGTTCAAACGTCACACGTTAACTTTCTCCAAACTCTTGTTGCCGACGCAGATAAAAGCTGATTACCTCGCATGTCCCGTACGGCCATATATGTTCTTAATCCGCTATGCTGCTTTAAATGCCAGCGTTTTGGTCATGGGCAGACATAATGCTGTGGAGTTGTGGCTTGCCCTCGTTGCGGGGGCTACGAAGGGCGCCTGCCCATGTCCGGTCATGCTAGGAGACTTACTGCACGTCGTAGTAAGCTCCACCCCAGGAAGGGGACCTCCACGTGGTGTAGCCTGGAAACATCGCCTCGCGCGGTGGCCAAGGGCATGACGGTTGTGTTGTCTACGGGACAGTAGACAAGTCAGTCCAGACTCCGGACAGTTGGAGTCGTGTTAAGTCTGCACCTCAGCAGACAAACTGTTGTCCAAACCTCGGAGAGTAGGGGTGGCCCGCGGTGGGTTTGGTCGCCACCCGGAGTCTCGAGCGCATAGCACGGCATTTTTATGGTGATCGACTGGGGGTGCTGAGAAGTTGCTTTTAAGCGATGGAGCGCTGGCCCGTCTTAGTCCGTATGCGAGTAGTGGGGAGATCGGGGACTTGATAGAGAAGGGTAATTTGCTTCCTTCTCAGTGACCGAGTCACGAACTCAAGCAACTCACCACAGACCAGCGGCTAGGACTGACGTGTTTCATCCTCGTTGGAGGCGATTTGAGGAGGATCAAGGCGGTGATCCCAACGGTACTCTAAGCCGCGTCAGACCTTCGTGGATTGACTATGGGTTGCAGAGAAACCTGCTTCCAGGAGGACATGAGTACCTAAAGGGAGAACTGCTACGGTCAGTGACTGGCGCGACAGAGGGGTCCCGGCGGGGGGATCGGGGGTGAGTGGTGTCTTCGGGGCGCGGTGGAATGCTCCATGGGCTACAGAGCCCCAGGAAGCCCCAGGAGCTTCGTGTTCCTGCGAGTACTTCAGGACACCCGGAGGCCCTGATTCGCTTGCGAGACTTGTCTTAGGGTCCTTTGATACTTATCGTAGAAACATGGAGGCGTGGCAGCTACTGACCCCGAAGTGGCTCCGTACTGGAGTTACCTAGGCCGAGGCAGCCATTCCGAATTAAGACTTAAAGGAATTGACGGAACCGATTGGTCAACAGACTCCAACACGCGAACACAGTAAAATGTGGTCACACCCGGAGAGGATTCCTCCGAACGGATTAAGTTCCATTCGGGGAGCCCTCGTGAGCCTTCCAAACCGCTCAAACGGGGTTAAGAGGCCCGGGAGTGGATCAAAGAAACGACCACTCTCGGGATTGCCCACACTGGTTAGCGTCATGCGAGCCACAGGTCGTAATCTCCGGTTCCACGCATTGGCGAGGGACGAGGGTGTGTCCGACCTGCCCGTAAGCCGAGTCTTGCCCAAGACACGCGGGAGTGACCGATTGGTGGAGGAGGGTCCCGGCGCAATATGGGGACATAACCAACGCGCGGAGAGCCTGTCAAACTCTCCTGCCCTCCTTCAAATGACAGGTGAAAAAGAGTCTTTGACCGGACGTCTTGGATTACCAAGAGGATTAAAAATTTATAAAAGCCTTCGGGCACTAAAAACCAAAAATATTTGGCTTTATATTGTGCTGTGTTTCTATGTTTTCTTTGTGTGTAATAACTCGCCCTGTTCAAAGAAAGAGTAGCTTGAGACTTCACGCGCACGGAAGAGTGCGCGGAAGTATGCACGGGAGAGTGCGCGGAAGTAAGCACGGGAGAGTGCGACTCAAGTATAAGAAAGAGTAGGCTGTGACGGTTGGGGACCCTCCGGATTCCGGACGCAGAACGGCCTACTCCAATGTGTTATGAGTTCCGATCCACGCCTGGCAACCGTGAGATACGGGACGCCCAGCCATGACAACACCAGGGCGGGGAAATGTTGCTGGGGAGCCAGCACATCCCGCCATCGATGTCATCGGCTGGTCAGGTAGGTATGCACTAACACACTTGGACGAATCGCAGGTTTCCATGAGTTGCGATTCGATGTGTCGTCCTATAAAAACTTAAATCCCCAGCGACCGAGCCTCTGACAAAGGCTTGACCGGAGATACAATAAGACTCTACGAAGTCTCGTCGAACGCTGTCAAACCCTTCGGCAGTGGGCATCGGAGCCTTGAGGGGAAGTCCTCGGCTCACGAAATCTGTTCGCTTCGAGCAATCGCGGCTCCTTCGGGAGTTCGACCGTCTGGAGGTAGTCAGAACTGGTGATGGAAAGTTGTTGAGTGTGGCCTGGTTGGCAGGACGCTAACCCCGGGAGTACGACTCTTGGGATAAACGGTCGAGAGGCCGCCCTTGGGCACTGGAAAGAAGGGAATGATGCACCCTTCAGCCTTGTCTTATGTCCTCAGTTGGAAGTCATCAGGGAGACTACCAATAGCTGCGCAGACTTTATTGGATGGCAGGTTCGTGTAGGAACGCCGTCTCCCCGGCCCTGGGAGACTGGGCTTTTCTTTTCTCTCTTATATTATGGCGAAACTTACATTGAATTCAGACATGCGACACACTGAGTTTGATGTAACTGAGAAAGATAGTGAGGTTATTTTGGAAAAGGTGGTAGTGAAAATGGAGATGCCAAGCCCGGACACGGACCCCGGGCCAGCTGAGGTGGCGGAAACGCACTCTCACTTAGAAACGTTCGAGCAGCGGGCAATGCGGCGCAAAGAGGAAATTTTGGCAAAATGTCGACAATACCTCAAGAGCATCAGCAACAAGCTGTCCCACGCCCAAACTGAGGAGTGGAGCAGTCGTCTTGGTATGTTCCAGGACTTTTGCACTGAGCTCATTCTGGAATGCGCACGGCTCAGGAGAGCCGAGGTGGTGGAGGAAGTAAAGGCAGGACGCAGTGAAGAGAAGGTGCTCCCACTAAGGCAGCAGTGGCGAGCGGCGATGCCGAGGAAGAAGGGTTCACGGTAGTCGTAAGAAAAAAGCGGAAGAAGGCCAAAGACCAAAAGAAGAGCGCTGCGCCGGCACCTCAGCAGGCGGGCAGCAAATCTAAGGTCAAAAAGCCAAGGAAGCGGAACGCAGGGGAGGACACTTCCCGTTTCTTACTGTACCCGGCTACTGCAGAGGGGACAAGCCGCGAGGTTGTAGCCAACCTCAAAGCACAAATTGACCCTGATGTGGCGGTTAGGGGGTTGAAATATGTAAGAGAAATACGGGAGCAAGGCTTACTCATCCAGTGCGTCAATGCAGAAGGGGCTACCGCCTTGCGCGAGGCGATTAAGGCTCATCCGGAGATGAGTACCTCTGCCAGGGTGGTAGACCACCGCTTGAGACTACCTCGCGTCCTAGTCTATGACCTACCAGGTGAAAAGGACGCGACAGGCATCAAAGAATACCTGTCGGCCAAGTATGAGGTTTTTAAGGACCCAGGCGTTAAGCCTCTGTTCGCCCTCAACGGTCGGCAGGCAGTGGCGGACAAGCACTGGGTTATTGAGTGCCCACGCGAAGTCGCCAAGCGCATTCTGGAACTGAAGAGGCTCACAGTGGGGTGGACTTTTCACAGAGTTGCCCCACACCATCCAGTGGTGCGGTGCTATAAATGCCTTGGGTTCGAGCATACGTCGCACAGATGTGCGGCGAAGGATAAAATATGTGCAAGGTGTGGCCAGGCACACGAGAAAGAGTGCGAAGCAACTACCATGAGTTGCGTGAACTGCGTAAGGACAAACGCAGGTAAACCAGGGACCGCAGAGTCCCGGCACTCCGCACTTAGTCGGACATGTCCGAGTTACGCCAAGGCCTTAGCTGCTGCAGAACGTTTCTCCACGCGATAGACAGTGCAAGAAATCTCCGAGTGGTTCAGCTTAACGCTGCGCATGCCCACGCAGCTACGAGTCGGTTAATTGTCGAAATATCAAAGGGATACCATGTTGTCCTCTTGCAAGAACCATATGCTTGGTGCGAGACACCGGGCGCAGAGTATGCGCTCCGGGGGATACCCAATCACTTGAGAAGGGTCCACACACGGGGTGAGTTACCGAGATGTACAATTCTAATAACAGACCCCGGTCTGTCAGTCTTCGCGACCCTTATAACACCCACGGTCATTGCCATTACCATCCAAGAGTCCGGGAAGGCGATCCACCTGGTGTCGGTCTACTCGCCCCCATTGGAGGCGATAGAACCGACACTCCGGACCATCGAAGACTTGCTCGCAAGGAGCGGTGAGCGATTTCTAGTCGGAGGTGCTGGAATGCCAAACACCCCAGCTGGGGTGGGCGGCAAACTGACGAGTCAGGAAGGCAGCTGGCTGAATTCGTTGTTGAGCATGGGTTGCACATTCTCAACGACCCACACTCACTTTCGACCTTTTCAACGGTGAGGGGTGACTCCTAGATCGACGTTACCATTGCAAGTGATGATTTGGTGTCAGAAGTGGTTGGCTGGGAGGTCTCTTACGAGGTCACTCTTAGCGACCACCGATTCATTACCTTTGAGATCGGTAGACCGGACTCTGTTACGAGGGAAACCACTAGCAGACTGAATCTGAAACGAATGAACTGGGTTCCGTTAGACAAACGCATAAATGAGCTGTCCAATGACATTGCTAAGGACATTGCTAAAGCCACGAACGGTGACCAAGTGGATGTGGCTGCCGCCAAATTCAATCTTGGACTCACACAAGCTTGCACGGCAAATTGTAAAGCCTCGCAGAAAGATATTCCTGCTTTCTGCCCTGTTCCATGGTGGAACTCCCGGCTGCGATCGGAACGATCCCGAATACGCAAGCTAAGGATAATCTACCAGGACAAGTCGAACGCGGAAGAGCGGCTCCGTAAGAGGCTCATCTTCCGCAAAGTGAGTGCCCAATATCGGCGCTTGATTAACAAAACCAAGCGGGAATCCTGGAGAAAATTTTGTGAAGAAGCTAGCTCAAACCCTTTTCAGTCAGTCTATAAATTGGCTAGTGGAAGAACTCGCCATACGTCAGTACTTGGTGCTGTTCGTAAAGCTGATGGCACGATGACCCAAACGGTTAGCGAAACGGTTGACGAAATATTGGGCACCTTCTTTAAGGAGGACGATATACAGGATGATACCGCTGGAATGACGGCCCTCAGGCGGGAAGTGGGGCCTGCGCCACGGGGAGATCCCAACCGGAGCTTCACGCCGCAAGAGGTGTCACGAGTGGTCCAGTGCCTGCCCAAGGGTAAGGCACCGGGGTTCGATAAGCTAACTAGAGAGATCATTTGCAAAGTGTCAATTTCCTTGCAGATCTATTCTCAGCATGTCTTACATACGGAGTGTTTCCGACAGTCTGGAAGAAGGGGAAGCTAGTTCTTCTCCCGAAACCGGGCAAGGACCCTAGTGAAGTGAAAGGGCGACGTGGCATATGCCTGCTCCCGATTCTAGGGAAGGTTTACGAAAAGCTTCTCTTAGGGAGGCTTACCTTCCACTCCAAGAGACTAGGGTTTCTGAGTCAGAACCAATTTGGCTTCAAATCCCAGATGTCGACGACACTGGCCCTGCACAACGTGATTGAGCGAGCACAAACAGTGAAAGCTGGGAATAGAGCCTGCGCGCTGATCTCCCTCGACGTAGAGGGAGCACTTGATGCCACCTGGTGGCCCGACATTTTGTGGGCTCTGAAACGGATGAACTGCCCTCCCAACCTTTATCGAGCAGTACAAAGTTACTTAGGTAACAGAGAAGTGTACTTGCAGGTTGGTGAGGACAGAAATACGTGAAACGTTTGCAGCGCGGAACACCGCAAGGTTCATGTCTAAGCCCATATCTGTGGAATCTAGTAGCGAACTCTGTTCTTGAGCTCCAGTTTCCGTCCGGGGTTAGGGTGCAGGCGTACGCGGACGATATCCTGCTCTTCGTTGAGGCGAGAACCGTCAAGGATCTCGAGACACCCGCGAATGTAGCCTTGAAGCAGTTATGGGAGTGGAGCCAAGCCCACAAGATAACGTCCAGCGCCGCCAAAACAACGGCAATCATTATAGCCAGAAAGCGGTTGAGGCTCACTCAGTTTCCCGACTTTCAGGATGAATAATGCGGTCATACGAGCGGCAAAAGAATTGACGCTCCTCGGCGTTATGATTGATGAAAATCTGGGGTTTCTCCAGCACGTAGCCTGGGTGAAGGACAAAGTCGAGAAGGTGACTAACCGACTCGCATATTTCGCCAGGGCACTCTGGGGCCTCAAGGGAGATGCGCTGAAAGTACTGTACAAAACAGCCATAGAGAGAATGGTATGTTATGCGGCGGGGGCCTGGTTCAAGAGCACGGCCAACTCCCGGTTGGTTAGGGCTCTGGCCTCCATCCAAAGGATCTGTGCGATTCGAATAACTCGATCGTACCGCACTGCCTCGACTGATACCCCCCCCCCCTTATGCGTAATTGCAGGACTGCTGCCGCTCGACTTGGTTGTTTCGCAAGAGGCGGCCTTGTTCAGATCGGGTACCCTACGGGTGGGATGTGATCATGTATCATATGTTCAGCCGTTGGAGGAGAAGCCGGTGAACGTCTCAGGATGCCATCCGGGGGACAGGCCTTACTTTTTCTGGACATCTGGATCTGATCTGGATGAAGATATCGAGATATTCACCGACGGATCCAAGGTGGGCCAAAGGGTAGGCGGCGCATTCTGCGTTGTTGAAGATGGAATACCGGGTACCAACCAGAAGTTTAGACTCAGCGATGGGTCCACAGTATTTCAGGCAGAAGCTCTAGCATTGCTACGAGCAGTCGAGTGGGCGGGAAAACTCCCGCCCGGAAAGAGCGTGCGTATCCTGACGGATAGCCAATCAGTCTTGAGCGCGCTTGTGACGCTAGAGAATACCACAAAGTTAATCTGGAGTCTGGCGACGGCGGTGGCCCAGGAACGCAGCCGACGGGGAGTCGAGCTCATCTGGGTCCGAGCGCATTGCGGGACTCCGGGTAACGAGTTGGCAGATACATTGGCAAAGTCCGCAACTAGACTGGACACTGTCACTGACACAGTCCCAATGTCTAGGGAACAGCTTAAGACTGCACTTCATGCAGCGTCGTCACAAGCCTGGCAGAGCCAATGGAACAATGCCCGATGCGGCCGACAAACTTACGGAATTATCCGTAAGGTGAGCGAAGTCCCGACGGCGGTGCCTGGGTTTTTCGAAACTCAGGTGCTCACCGGACACGGACGTTTCCCGGCATATCTGCATCGGGTTCGACGCATACGAAGCGCCGGCTGTGCGTGTGGAGGCAGCACGGGGGACGTAGACCACTACATCTACTCGTGTCCGATAACAGCAAACATTGCCCGAAGTATTCGCTCTAAAGCGAACCCGCACATAGATGGGGAAAATGAGGAAGATAGGCGTGTATGTGCGGAACTAGGTCGGTTTTGCACCGATAATTTAAGTGGCATATCTGAGTTCACTGAGCCATCCTCTGTCTCGGTGTCTGAGGACATCTCGTAAGCAAGGTCTAAACAGGCCTAGCCTGTGCACCAACACTCGAGACGCCCGTCTGGGTTCGACGGGGACGAGCTTGTTCTCGGCATCTCGTCTCGCTTACACGGAGAATGATGTGCGAAGGCTGTGCCGATCTACTCTGCTTTGGACGGCACGCCTCTAGGGTTGGGCCAGCTGGGCCTTCCTCCCCGATGGTCCTGCCAAGCTTGTTAACAAGTTTAACATCAGCCTGAAAGTCTTTACTGACGGGTCGGGCTTAACGGACCCCCCCCCGCAGGGGGGGGTCCCCACCTTTGCCCTCGTTGCGGATGTTCAGAGCACGAAAATGATTGCCCTTTCTCACTTTGCTGTCTTAATTGCCAGGAAAATCACTCCGCCCATTCTCGGTCGTGCCCCTCCAAAAATTCAGCAAGTGAAGATCATGTAAAATCTTTCGTATGCTGAAGCGAGAAAGCTCGTCTCACCTGCGACACACCGCGGTTCTTAAGCTGCGGTCACTCGCAGCTGCAGGTCGCAAGAGGTGCAAACTTCGCTTACATTTCCGCCGTCTAATCTGCTGCCAGCCCCACCATCTTCTAAGCGGCGGTAATATTTTCCGAAGGCTTCCTCTTCGGTTCAGACATCCTCAACACCTAAGCCACCTTCCAAGCCTACTCCAGCGCAGAAATCAAGGAAGTTGAAACCAAAAGGTTCAAAAACTGCACAAGCAGCTAGCTTCCGGCGCAATAGTTCATGGTACGGTCCAGCTGTCAAATTCAGTCAGTGAGCTCTCCGTGTTAGAGGATGATTCTATGAATACTGCTCCTTCTCTTGCTTCTGTGAAGAAACCTTCATCCAAGCGGGAGCTAACTTCATCTAAGCCGCCCCCTCCTACATAGTTTTATGATTCCTACAATAGTACAATAGAACTGTCGTGGTTTACGTGCCAACGTCAATGATCCGAAACGGTTGTTGCACATCCATTCTCCTGTGTATGTTGCTCTGCAGAAAACCATGATGCAACCGAAAGCCCAAGTACCGCTGCGTCACTATGGCATTTATTGTGCGGACGACTACTCGTTCCAGTCTCGGGGAAGTGTTGCTCTTCTCGCCTCCACCACGTGCCTTCCATAGCTATGACGCTTCAGACGCCGTTACAGGCTGTTGCTGTGCGTATTTTTGTCTGCCATACTCTCACTGTTTGCTCTGTTTATCTGCCACTGGGAGACCGAGTGGCCTTTTCCGCTTTGGACGTTCTGGTGTCTCAGCTTCCGCAACTGTTTCTGCTGCTTGGAGATTTTAACGGTTACAACACTCTTTGGGGAAGCTCTTTTATCAATAGCAGGGGGTCGAGTTGTTGAGCGCTTGCTCACAGATCTCAAGTTGTCCCTGCTGAATACAGGTGAGGTTACGTATTTTCATGCCCCAACGCCGCCATTCACTGTTTTGGATCTGTCTTTTTGCTCTCCGTCACAGTACCCTTTGTAGTCGTGGTCTGTCCTTTTGTACCCCCTGGGGAGTGAACACTGTCCCAATTTGTTGTCCTCTACCACTACTGGCAGCGAGTTTTACAGCTTGCCGAGGTGGAAAGCGGATTATGCAAATTGGGATAGTTTTGCCAGCTTAGCTGTGTTTACCGACATGTAATTACTTGCGACTCCGACCATCGATCAAGCAGTGGACCAGGTGGTTTCTTCTTGTACTCTCGAAGCAGCTGCTTGTTCTGTACCACGCACTTTGACGCACTCACCTCGAGCTTCTAAACCATGTTGGAACCACGACTGTTCTGCAGCCCGGAAAACGCAGAAGGCGTGGAACATTTTCCGCGGATACCGACTCTCGGTAATATGGCTCGTTTCCAGCGGGCTACGGCGTATACCTGTAAAGTTCACCGTCCAAGTCGTCGCGAGTCGTCTCGGAAGTTTGTGTCCTCGGAAGATACTGTGCACTACGCCATGTTGCGACACTTATTCTCACCATGTGATGATACGGTTGTTTAATCGCATTTGGCTGGATCAGGAGTTTCCCTCCGCACGGCGACATGCTATTGTGCTGCCTTTTCCTAAACCTAGGAAGGACTTCGAACTACAGACCTATTGCGCTGACCAGCTGCATGTGCAAACTCCTGGAACGGAAGGTGAACGCACGTCTGGTGTATTTCCTGGAACCGCATATGATATTGTCCCCGTTCCAGAGTGATTTTAGGCGGTTTTACTCCATACTGGACAACTTACTCGGCCTGGAGACGTCCATCAGAGAGGCGTTCGTTTGTCGTATCCACAGGGTGTCGATCTTCTTTGATCTGGAGAAAGCCTACCATCGAACCTGGCGTTATGGTATTCTCCGTGACCTCCATGCTATAGGGCTCCGGGGAAACCTGCCCGTGTTTATCCAGAATTTCTTGGCAGATCATACTTTCCAGGTACGTGTTGGCACGACACTGTCCCGCCACTTTCCTCAGGAAGGAGGCGTCCCACAGGGCCCTATTTTAAGCGTCGCCTTATTCATAATCAAACCGAATGGCATTTTGTCCACACTTCCAACGGGATCCAGTGCTTATGCGTACGTCCATGGCTTCCAAATCTCTTACAGCTCAGTGAACGTGCGACTTCTCGAGCGTCACTTACAGCTCAGCTTGAACCGGCTGTTTCATTGGGCGGATGACAACGAGTTTCACTTTTCGTCGGATAAGACCGTCTGCATGCATTTCTGTAGCAGACGTGGCTTGCATACCGATACGAGCCTCTTTTTAGGATCCGCAACGATTCCTTTTGTTTCCGAAATCCGTTTTCTTGGTGTCATCTTCGACCGATCGCTCACTTTCGCAGCGCGTATTCGTCACCTGAAAATGAAGTATACCAAGGCTCTAAACATCATTAAAGTATTATCATCTACCTGTTGGGGTGCAAACCGTGTCTCCTTCTTGCGCCTGCATCGATCGCTAAGCCGCTCCAAGCTGGACTATGCTTTTCCTGTCTATGGTTCTGTCCAACCCTCTCGTTTAAAAGTGCTCGATCCGCTGCCTCGCCAAGCACTACGTCCGTGCACTGGTGCTTTTCGGACATCTCCTGTACAGAGTTTATACGTCTAAGCTAATGAAACTCCTCTCGAGTGACGTCACCAGGAACTGAGCTTGCGATATTTCGCGAAGTTGCAGTCTCAACTTACCCATCCGTTATGCGGCCGAGTGTTTGCCCCTCTCTGTTTGCGTCTCTTTCATGCGTTTGCATTCCTATGCATGCGTTTGGCCTTCGGATGCGTTCTTTACTGAGTGAGCTCGATTTGACTATTGCTGAATTTGGGCAAAGTGTTGTGGTGTCTGTTACCTCTTGGGAGTTTTTTCAGACCTCAGTTTCTTTCGACCAGTGCCGGTATACCAAATGCAGCACTCCCCAGGTTCAGTATGTGCAGTTGTACAATGCACATCGTACTGCACATTCCCAGCATGTCCCCATCTTTAAAGATGGGTCGAAATCTGACGGCCACGTTGGATCTGGAATGGTGTGCAGGGCTGTTTCGTCTGTGATCGTCTTCTTGCACAGGAATGGAGTTTCACAGCCGAGCTACATTCCATCTCCCTGGCGTTAGAACACATTTACCGTTGCTCGTTGGTACGGGCATGCGTCTACTCCGCCTCACTCAGTGCTTTGCAGGCTCTTGTTTCCCTGCAGCATCCCATTCACCCTGTGTTGTCCCATATCCTTTTTACTTTGGTGCTTTGCGTACTCGTGACTTTGATATCCACTTTTGCTGGATTCCGGGTCACGTCGGTATTCCTGGGAATGAGGCTGCAGACCGTGCCGCGAAGTCTTCTGCGGGTCGTCTGCGAATGCCCCTCTCGTTCACTGACTGGAAGCTTGTTGTTGGAGCCCGTTTCCATGCTCGCTGGCGAAGATACTGGGACACGCAGAGAGCAAACAAGCTGCACGTGGTGAAGCCAGTAGTTGCTGATTGGCCGTGCTCTTCTCGCTATTCTCGAAACGAGGAGGTGCCACTCACTCGGCTGCGGATTAGGCATACACGTCTCACGCATGGGTTCCTTTTGCATGGCGAGGGGCCACCTACGTGTTCTTACTACCATTCAGTTCTCAGTGTTTATCACATTTTTATTGATTGTCCTATTTTTACGTCACCTCTTCTTCAATTCTTTTCTTCTGGTGTTTTAGACCTAGCTACGTTTTTAGTACCTTCATTCGATTTTAAAATTTTGCCGCATTTTTTGCTTTTTAGTCATTTGTATCACGAAATTTAAACTTGTTTCTCCTTGTGTTTTACAACCTTGTCATTTTATCAACCTTAATTACTGGTTGCATCACACTCCGTTTCTGTGCACTCTACTGCAAACTTCTTCTTACAGACGGTCACACTACTGCATCTCGCAAAGAGCTTCTCGTGTCGCCCCCGAGCTGAGATCGTCCACTACATACACTCATGAACACAGATTGGTGCAGCGTGCCCCTTGTGGGGGATGTGCTTTTTTACGCTGGTACATGTGAATCTTTTTCTTATGCTCGTTTGTTTTCCTCTGTTTTATGTTATTCTAGCTTTATCATAGGTTTAGCACAGAATGACCTTTTCAGGTTTTGTGCCAGTGAATACCAACTGATCAACCAACCCAACATATCCCCATCTTCACCGATGGGGCATGTTGGTTCCGCTATGATTATCCGACGGACATGTTGGTTCCACTATGATTTGCCGTGGAATTGCACTTGCTTATCTTCTTTTTGCACAGACGTCGATTTTCACTGCAGAACCACACTCCATCTCTCTGACGTTAGAACACAGTTGTCGTTGTTCTCTGCTACGGACCTGTGTACTCCGACTCACTCAGTGCTTTGCAGGCTCTTAGTGAGTCGAGAGAGTAAGTCTCTCTGCAGAATACGCTTCATCCTGTGTTGTCCCACATCGTTGTCACTTTACGTGATTTGCGTACTCGTATGATGTTGTTTCTGCTGGATTCCGGGACACGTCGGTATTCCTGGGAATGAGGCAGCAGACCGTGCCGCAAAATATTCAGCGAATCTGCTGCGAATGCCAGTTCCGTTCCCCGAACCCGTTATTCGTGCCCGTCTCCATGATCGCTGGCAAGATTTTTGGGGCACGCAGACTGCAAACAAGTTGCATGCCGTACAGCCTGTAGTTGCGGACTGGCCGCTTCTCGCCGAGAGGACGTATTGCTCACTCGGTTTCGCATTAGTCACACACACACTTGACACATGGGTTCCTTTTGCGTGGGGAGGCGCCACCTATCTGTTCCTTCTGTCGTTCCGTTTTGTCCATTCACCACCATTTTCATTGAACCACATTTTCACCATATTTTCGTTGTCCTCTTTTTAAGTCACTTAGTGTTCAGATTTTTAATTCTCGTGTTTTAGGCCTTCATACCATTTTAGTTCTTTTGATTTTACCATTTTGAGACATTTTTTGATTTCGCGCCATCTTTATTTCGAACTTTTTGTTTTGTCTCAAGCTTTTTGTTTTCATTGCTTTTTACCGTTGTGTGATGTGCTGGTCTCATCACCCTATTTTACGTATTTTTTATTCCCTGTTCCTCGTCTGTACCTTCCCCAGGTACACATCTAGTTCGTTTTGTGCTTGTTTTACATCTGTTTAATTTTGTCTTGCTGCTTATGTTTGGCACAGCATAACTTTTCAGATTTTGTGCCATTAAATTTCCCATAATCAACCAACTAACTCATTCGATTCAAAGTGGATTACGGTTGCATGTCTATAGTTCCGCTCGTCAGTCTCCCTTAAAGATGCTTGATCCGGTGTATCATCTGGCACTTCGTTTGTGCAGTGGTGCTTTCCGAACTTTTCCCCTTTTCAGAGTTTGTACGTAGAGGCTAACGAACCAGCCCTTCTACTGTGACGTCAGCAACTCAGCCTTCAATATTACTTCAAGTTAAAATATCGCAAAAGTCACCCACTATGACGTCGAGTATTTCTACTCATTTAATACCTACCTACCTACCTCTTTCGTGTACGGCCATTTTGCGTCCTAAACTCTGAGATTCGAATTCAATCTGTTTTGGGTGAGCTTGGTATCGAGATCAGAACTGTAGCGAATTGTGCGTTAGACATATTCCCACCTTTAGAGAGGATCTTTTCATCAGTGTGTCTCGATCTGCGCACGTATGTTAAATGTAGTACACGTATGTTAAATGTAGTACACATATGTATGTGTAGTATGTGTATAGTATGTGTAGTGTTTCCTGGAGCACCGAGCCGCATTTTCCCGATCATTCGATGCATATTCCCATATGCATCGATGGGTCGAAATCAGACTGGTATGTTGGCACAGCGATGGTCAGCCGCGACGTTACATTGATAGATAGATACATAGATGATAGACATTGATAGATACAATGATTGATAGACTGCTTTCTGAAGCAGTCTATCAATCATTTACGGCTGAATTACAATCCATATACCTTGTACTCGAGCAGATATATCGTTCTTCTCTGAGGATGTGCTTTATCTACTTCGATTCCCTCAGTGCTTTGCAATTTATTTTTTCCCTACAATCAACTTAGCACCCTAATTTGTCTCACATACATGCCATCATGAACAATTTACTAGCACCTGGTTTTGACATCCATTTTACTGGTTTCCAGGACAAATTTTCCAGGTTGAAATTTCTGGGAACGAGACAGCTGATCGAGCGGCGAAGTTTGATTCTTCGATTGGTCGTTTGTAGATGCCCGTACCAATACACCAATCCGTAGCCTATCATCCAAGCCCGTATTCGCACTATTTTGCAGAATGTTTAGGGCACTCAAACTACTAACGAACTGCATGCAGTGAAACCCGTCCTGTGTGACTG
>JJRW01S0008235.1:29758-40365 GCA_001188405.1 Loxosceles reclusa | reverse complement strand
GAAGATTCCATATTGCAAGGGGGAAATTTTTGGCGCTTTACAGCCCCACCCACCACGGAGCCCTACAAGAGGACATGCAAGCACGCCAGAGCTAATCAGAAACTATACCGTCATGATTGGGCCAACAAAAAGACTAATCCTGCCGAACCCGCACGATCGGTTGATCCTAGCCGGAGGTACGGAGTTCCGTTCCCCGCCGTCTAGCCGGTTGCCTCAACCCGGATCACAACTGGAACGCCCGTCTAACCGAAGCCAGGAACAGAGCAGTGTATTGCGGAAAGAGTACCTTCGCTCCTGAACTCCAGAGATACCCTTTTTTAGTGACACGGGTCGTCGCACACGTCAAACCTGCGGCCACGCTAAGGTGGAGGAATAACCTTTTCCACCATGCAGGTCATAGTTACGTGAAATGCTAAACCTTGGGGGTAACATTGAACAAGAAGAGCGAAAAATAAATAAATACTTGTATATAAACGATACAAAACCCACAAAGAAAATGGGCATGGCGAAATCCAAGTGGAGGGACTAGCAAGAATATGTAGAGATGATCCCATATCGCTAATAAAAATACGTGCGTTGAGGCTATATATTTGAACGATAGCTCATAACTTTAATTTAGAACGACAGAAAATATTCCACTTTATTCGATCTTGTTCACGTGTACACTTGAGTACCTCTCTTGTCGGTGTTCTCCTTCATAATAATAAACAACTCCGTTGCGAGCATCAGCGCCCTTTGGTAGCCAGAGAAAGCGCATCGCTACAGAGTATTCCCCCAGTGACTGAGGGAGAAAAAAATGTTTTTTTTTTTCTTTTGAAGGAACGATATAATTTTACAAAAGTGTAAAGGAATTAGGAAAGGGGTCGTCTCACGGAAAAGGAAGAATACTACACCCAGCTCATGGCCTGGGGGAGCCACTCTCCCACTCGCATAACACACAACCCCCCTAAGGGTGTCTGATATAACGAAAGTAAATTATGACGAACTGAAAGCATCATATCACCGCGGCTACAGCTGTCTGTTGAGGGTCAATAGGAAAATTCGTTGCAATAATTGCCTAGATTAAATGTTTGATATTATATAATTATTTCTTTGAGCACGGGAAGTAACGTGGCGTCTCCGAGGTGCACGAGCCTGTAGTGTCCTCTGCGTTTGGCACAGCACGGCCTTTACAGGCACTTGTGCCATTAAACTTCAAATGACCAATATAGAAAATAATTTTTGTAAAAAAAATTATAGTAAGATGAAACTAAGGATCTGTTGAATTTGAACTGCGTTTTACCAGTTCATCCTCGTGATAAACCCCAGTTGAGTGGATCCATACTTTTCTTCTGTCTTTATGCAAAGCGTAAATATCACCGTTTTTGGTCCAACAAAATGACTCTAGAGAGCGACGAAGTTCCTCATAGGTTAATTTCCTATAAGTTGTGAGGTACTCTGTTACGAGATATTTAGAACTCTTATACTCTTTTCTTGGTAAAACTAGCGTTTCGATGTACCGTATTAACACATTTTATTATGATGAGCCTTGGTGAATCCTTATTGTTTGCTTGCCTTGTAGATTCGTCGGGTTGCGATGAGATCTGATGGCAGATCGAGGGCTAGAGTTGAGAGAGTGCGGACGTGTTTTTGGCGAGCTCCCGATTTTTCGAAGTTTTGAGCATATTTCCAAATATTTTATAGTTCTCAGAATTGAAACACCGTAGCGAGTAGTCAGTAATGGCACTAAGCAGGAAAGAAAGTGTGCCATGTTTTCACAACGGAGCAAAGCAGCCGTTGGACTTGATGAAGGTACTGCAGCAAAGGCTACCGGACTTTGTGAAGTAACTACGAGCATGTAGAAGAGAGAGCACGGGAATGAGATGCATAGAGGTGATTTTTGCAAACGAGAGGACAGCTGAGGAGTTCTGCGATAAGGAGCAGGAACTGACTGAACTGGGACGGACCATCGAGAAAATAGAAAAAGGACGAACTAAAGTATACATCGACGGGCTTCTGCCATTATGATAGAAAAGTACTTCGAGACCTTCCGGAAAGTGATTGGCCACGTGGGACGGTAAAGCTACAGTGAAAAGAGATTCGAGCACGTGCAAACCAGAAGGAGGTTGATGATTATTGAAATGAGTAAGGAAATCCCGAATTTTGTCCGAATTGGTAACATAACAGCGAAGTGCTACTATAGAGGTTTAAAGAAAGTGTTGCAAATGCGAAAAAACTGGTCATTTAGCAGCGGAGTGCAAGGAAAGAATGTGTCATAACTGTAAGAAAGCTAGTCATTTAGAAAGGGATTGTGAAAAGTCGTGTTGGCGGTGTGAATCGCTAGAACACACAGTTACAGTCTGTTTGAAGAACACCTTTGCAGAGATGGTGGACACGTCAACAGAACTGGAAAAAGAGGTGACAAGTATAGAAAAGAAATTGCAGACATTGCAGTAGTGCAGAAAAAACCCGTAGGAGAAGCAAAAGCAGCAAAACCGGCAGCAGGAGAAGCAAAAGCAGAGGTAGTAAATGAAGACAAAAACCAGTCAGAATCGAAGGAGAAAACCGATGCAATAACAAGAGAAGAAGCAAGTCTTCTAGGGAAAGAAGTTGAGCTGAAACGGTAAAAGAAGCAACTGGATCACGAGGTGTACACGGAGAAATGTTTAACGGGAATTCAAGAAAAGCAGCTACAGAGGTGACAGCCATTGACGGCGCAAGACCAGAGAGAACGAAAAGATGTAACCGAAGCACTGGGACGGTGCAGGGCTGTAATAACAGATATAAGGATGAAAATAAAGGTAACTAAAGATCAAGATCTAATGGACTGGGACGAGCGGAAAGAAGAAAAAGACAAAGAGAACCAAACACAGACCTCCGACGAGGAAACTGACCGAGTTGCCAAGGCAAGACCTCAGATCAAGGAAAAGGAAAAGTAAAAAGAAGAAATGGTCAAAAATGGATTTTGTGAGGTAAAGGTGCAGAGAAATAGGGTCATGGACAAAGAGAGATAGCCCCCTTTCCTTAACTTTGCGCCAATGTTTCCATATTTCAGATAGAAGGAAAGCAGCCAACTGGCAGCGGGACGTCATAAACTATTTTGAGTTGAGTTGGTCTGATGGATGTAAGTTAGTACGAAAGAAAAATGATGTAAAAAGTCTGATGCAACAACTAGACAGTCTTCTCTTGGTCGTTCAGAAATCCTGCAAAGAAGAAAGCAGACTTCGGTCGTATTGTTCTAATGCATCAAGTTTTTCATTGGCAACTTTAATTCCAAATTTTCCAGATGGATTTTTTTTATGGAAGCATAGATATCTTTTGCAAGCGTTTCTTTTATTTCCTGCATGTTGCGAGCACAACGGTATTCGTCAGTTTTCTTCACTTTCACCAAATTTCACTAACTTTTTTGTGTGTACGCTGTTCTAGCGAGCCAACGTTCGGCTGACCATTGTTCGCGCATAAAGGAGTCTGCTGCGTCTCCCTGTAGAGATTGGAACTGCTGTTCACTTGAAAAAGAAGATTATCCGTTTTCTTGGGTGAAGAAATTCTGCCTCTTTACAATGGCGTGCGGTTTGCTTTGACCAATGTAGTGGAAGATGGACCTTTCTTTCTAGATTTGTTCGCTTTAGATATCATATAGAGACTAGTATTTCATAATAACGTTGTTATTATGAAAGTACTTTCCCTTGTACACAATTTGTAAAAGAAATTCAGAGCACAAACTGTGCGTGCCCCGACAGACGACTAGGAGCATCGAATTTGTGTGTTGCCCTGGACGCGTGGAAAAATGTTGCTTGAACAGGACGATGTTCCAATTGGTGCAGTATAACTTCTTTGAAGCGAGGAAGTGAAGTTGCTACTAACGCATATAGAATGCGTTAAAAATATTGGAAAATTATCACACCGTCATTGAGGTTTGGAAGAACAGATCAATGACTGTAAAACAAACTGCAATGGTATTCAGGACAGATTAATGGCTGTGAAAAATTTCGTCCAGACGTGATGGTTGGTTGGTTGGTTGGTTAATTAAAATTTACGTGCACAAGGGTATGCTGTATCAAGCACAAGGTAAGTACGTAACGCTAAATGGCTCGTGCACCTCGAGGACGCCACATCACTCCCCGTGCTCACCAAAATAGTGAGACCCTGTGGCGTTCAGACATGAAGAGACATATGCTCATCAGTATTTATCAGGGACAAGTCGAGATCCGTGAGCAAACATTCGGCAACCTCACCCTAGCTGTTCGTCGTACGACAATTATAAATGTACTTTATTAATCGAACTTTAATTATAAATGTGACTATGCCTGTTAAAATCTCCAAGCAAGAGAAAGGGTGACGGAAACTAATCGACCAGATGAACAAGGTAGGAAAACTTTAATTGATTATTGGGTGGCAGATTCAATGAGAAAGCGGTGTTTTTTCAAATCAAATGCGGACGACGACCGGCTTCAGTGGCATACCAAGCGACAGTGGATATCTAGTAGCACAGTACCACTGTGATCCTCAGAAGACATTTGACTGCCGCAAAACGTACTGCATTGGCGGATCTACACATGATTCGATTGACGAAGAAACGTTGCTCTGAAGAGAATGGAAAAGTCAACTTTGCAGAAAGTCGGGTGACACCTATAGTCTGGATGCATTGCGGAAATCACATTGGGACACACTGCATATGACAATGATCGACTATTCTCTGTGGTTGAGAACAGGAAAGTCGTTCAATATCCTTCGCCCAATATTCTTCCTCCCAAACCGGTCATCAGTGAGAACGGTCTCTTGCTATTCACAATGCATTCTGGTTGCACCATACCCACAATGAAGGCAAGTTAAAGAACTTCTGCAGGGCTCCATGGCTTTGCAGAAGTGGCTCCAATGTTTGCATAGTTTCTGAAAGGATTTTCCCTGACCACAGCGTTATCATTTGTAACTGCTCAAAAGACTTGGTACAGAAGTATTTACGAGGCAATGTAATAATTGTCTTTCGATAATAGTAGCTGCTAGCTGAGGCTTGTTTATTGTTAAAATCACGTGCTTCGTTGGAAAAGAGAGACCGTGACCATCTTTTCGCATGCGAATTCTCCTCTCTGCCGTCGCGCCTTGTTAGGTTCTCCTCACAATGTTAAGAAATTTCTTAACACAGATGTTAAGCAATTTCTTTCATCGGAGGCATAGCTCAGTGATAGAGTACTCTTATACAAATACAAAATTCAAAGTCGGCAACAATCAAAAGCCCATCACGGCCAACCACGTCAAAAATCCAGAATACCGCGGAGACCCTCCCCGCAGTCCAAATAAGGGAACAGAGTTCCCTCGTAAATTATACAACAAAAAGGAACCACTATTACGTGGAACAGACTGCATACAGAGAGAAACATATATATACAGCTTTACCCACAAAATTGCAGAGACCTTCTCCGTTGTCACATGCACAACATTTCACAAATTAGGGAACAGAGCTCCCTCGCCATACAACAAATAATGCACCAGAAATAAATTAATTACAATCACATGAAACAACTACATATAAAGAAATATATGCAGACATCAAAACATAAATCCCATAAAACTGCGGAAACCTCCTCCGTCGCCAATTTATATAAAACATTTACATAGAAACATAAATTATAAGTAACAAATAAAACACAAGAACATCCAAACATATAAGAAAAACACACAATTACCCCAACAGAGCAAAAACTAAGAAGAAGAAGAAAGGAAATCTAAAATCTCAAAAGACCATTTTTTCCAAGGGCAAAACACCCAACACCGAATACAACGGCATAACCAAGTCTCAAACAATGAAAATCCAAAGCTAATCAGAGCAAACAGGAGAAAACGGAACTTGTCATTAGACACAACTGCTGAGTTGCTAATCTATTTTTCTCTTGAAATTTTCAACCGTCTTTGCCTGAATCACTTCCTTCGCTAGGTTATTCCAATTGTTTACCACACTATTAGATAAAAACTCATGCCTTAGTTGTAACCTAGTCTTTTCTCTAATTATCTTCATCCCGTTTCCTCCTGTGAACCCACTGCAGCCTTTCCTAAAGAAATCGTTACCAACTCCATCAAATCCATTTAAAATTTCCTAACTTCGAATTAAATCATCTCTAGCTCTCCTTTTCTGCAATCTATAGAGGTTGAGTTCCTTTAATCTATCAACATACTCAAGATGCCACACTCAACGCCTCGATGAACTTAAGAACTCTCCTTTGAACTCCTTTCATACATTCCAAGTCCTTAACGAGGTACAGTGACCAAAACTGCACGGCATATTCCAGATGTGGACGCACTAGCGATCTATACAAAGGGAGAGCAACTTCTCTCTTATGACGCGTCAAATGGCTTTCTAAAAACCCTAACATTCTGTTAGCTTTCTTCACAGCTGCAATACGCTGATTTCCAAACTTAAGGTCTTTAGTCACCATAACGCCAAAGTCTTTCATGCAGTCAACCGCCGTTAGCTCTCTTCCTTCTGTTTGGTAACTAAATTCCTTATTTTTACTTCCGAAATGCATCACCCTACATTTCTCAACATTAAAGACCATAACCAACTTTTCTGCCTATTCCGTTAGCTTATTTATATCGCTTTGCAGTTCCCGGGTTTCTGATGCATTATTTACAATTCGTATGACTTTAGCTTCATCAGCAAATTTGCTAACAAATGATCCGACTCCCTCTAAATCATTCACCTACACCAAGAAAAGGAGGGGTCCCAGAACAGATCCCTGAGGGATCCCACTCACAACATTTTCCCAGTCTGAGTAAATTCCATTTACTACCCGTTGCTTTCGATTCGTTAACCATGTCAACTTAGCCATGTCAGAAACTTACCACCCACACGAATTTTCATCATTTTTTCCTTAATTTGTTGTGTGATACCTTGTCAAACGCCTTACGAAAATCCAGATAAATTACATCGACACTGTTTTTGCTATCTAGCTGTTTTGTAACAAGGTCATAAAATTTCAAAAGGTTCGTGATACAAGACATTTTATTCCTAAGCCCTTGCTGAGAATTTTGGATAAACAGATTTGGACTCTAAAAATGCCGTTAGTTGTCGTTTAATTATTGCCTCATAAATCTTCCCTATAACTGAAATCAGACTTATTGGACGATAATTCTCTGCTATTTGTCTGTCATCACCTTTAAAAATAGGTACTACATTTGCCAATTTTCATTTCTCGGGAACTATACCTGTCTCAAACGACTGGGTAAAATGTTTTGTAGTGCTTCTGGGAACAAATCAGCCGCTTCAATCAGCATTCTCGGGTAAATTTCATCAGGTCCGGGCACTTTTGTACTTTTATTACAACTTACACAGTTGTTTGTGAATCTCATATTTGTCGAGAATTATATCACTCATCTGCCGAGACACTAAGCCAATGTCAACCTCGAGTTCACTGTTTTGGACAAAAACCGATGGAAAATACTTGTTAAGAAATACCAAAGTTATCGGCAATAAGATCTACGTCTGGATAAAAAAGAGGTCCTATCTTTTGAGTATTACCTCTGCGACTTTTGGCGTAGGTGAAAAACGCTTTTGGGTTAGAATTTATATTTTTCGCCATCGCTAACTCGGGTTCTTTTTTTCCATTTCGTACTTCATATTTAAACTGTTTTCTACCCTGATTGTATCCCTGCACCAGTGCTTACCGGAGATTTTGAAGACCTCAAAAGCATTTTGCTTAACGAAGAATAGACACACTTTATCTCCCCATTAAACTACGGAGGACTAGTTTTGCGAATTGTTGATTTCTTTCTAAAGGGAACAAAACTATAGGTAACTTTTTAAACTTCGAGCTAAAATCATACCACTTCTCATTCGCATTGAGACCAGCCAAAGGAACTGACCCTTATCTTTTCCTGACCCTTATCTGGGCCTCCTTCAGGCAGTTTGGGCATCGATATTGATGTATATCTACAAATTGATTGTATTTTATATTTAGTATTATGAATGTGTAATGCTCAAGTTGTCCTGTGAATAAATTTATTCAATCAATCAAACTGCAAACTCCTTCGAAACACTTTCCCTAAACTTATCAAATTTGACTTTTCTAAAAACTGGAATCTTTCTTTCCGTTACAGGAGTTAAATATTTAATAGGAAGATTGAATTTGATAGTATCGTGGTCATTGTCCCCCAGGGGTTCACCCATGGAAAGATCCAAATCACCAGATTCTTTGGTGGAAAGCACTAAATCCAAAATAGATTTTCCCCTGGTACAATGGGTAACATGTTGGTAAAGAAAGCAATCCAGTACCAGGTCGTAAAATATATTTCCTTTACCAGACGCTTCACACTTCTCCCAGTCAATGTTCGGATAGTTAAAGTCACCAACAATAATAGCATTCTTTCGCTTGGGAGCGCGTTTGATTTCGTCAAAAAGTAGCTCGTCATATTCCTCACTACTAGACGGCGGCCTGTAACACGTTCCAAGCAATACAGACGGGCTGGAACTGTTACCAATCTCAATACACTCTCTACTGCCCTATCAGAATTAGCATTTTGGACCCACTCTTTGCAAAATATTCCCTCTTTGATATAAACCAGAATACCTCCACCCCTTCTATCACATCTGTCTCTCCTGAATAATTTGTACCCGTCAACTTTCAAGATCTCCTCATAGTCTCGGGTCGCCCAGCTTTCAACTATAGAAATTACATCCACTGATTCCGTTGCAATCAAAAGCAAGATTGAATCCATCTTGTTCCTTATACTACGGGCATTTCCATCGACTACTCTGATGTTGTGGTTACTCGCAGAAACCTTTGTAACACTGTGTTCTATAGCTTCATATCCTAATCCCTTTTTTCGAAACTACTACCGATTTTCGGTTCCCTTACTCATTATCTCTCCCTTCCCCCAAAGACCTACTCAGTTTTTTGGAGAGCAGAAAAGCTTAATCTCCTCTCCTCCATAACCCGTCTGATCCCCAATCTGTTGAGATGAACTGTTGCGTCTTAGCCAAATTGGCTGAAACCTGTCCCAAAAATCTATGAACGCTATTCCTCTATCACGACGCATCCCTTCAATTCTGGAGTTCATACTCATTACTGTCTGGTTGATCCGGCCGCTATGTAGCCGGGGTAAAAGCCTCAGAACAGCCCTGCCGTCCTTAGACACCTTGTCGAATAACCTGCTGTAACACTTCACGGAGTCCTCTGATCTCTTTGCGGCTGCATCGTTTGTCCCCACCCAGATGACTGTCTTCTCCCAACCTGCAACCGACCTATAAGCAACACCCACCACGTCACCAACTTTAGTCCCCGGTAGGCGGACTGGGACAAAACCCTTGTCTATCCTGCCAGACTGTTTTCAGGCTCGCGAAACATTGAATCGCCGAGGAGGACGCAGTTTTCCTTAGCTACAAGTAGCTTAGAACTAGCTCCATTTTCCCTCTCTTCTTTCTCTCCCTTCTCTTCACCTCGTCTTACAATTAAGAGAACCACGGTTCGATTCCCGGTGTCGGCAGGTTGATTGCTACAAGTTAGATTAAAAAACTAGCTAAGGAGCTCCATCACCAAAATAAAAAGAAAGAGGAAAATTTCCGAAATGAGATGACATGGGGTGAATTTAAAGACGTATGGATGAATGCATAAAGTGAAGAAAATATTTGCTATGGAGTTACATATTAACAATGTCGCTGATGAATGAGACGAAAAGTTTTCTCAGTGCTATTTACTGCACATTATAATTATAGATAATTTTTCTTGATTAGTTTAGACAATTACGTACGACTGCCCCCTTCGGATCCACGCCTGAAAATGCTACGAGCTTACACACACGCTTTATATTGGTGTGTCTCACACACAAACGTAACCGAAAAAAGGCTAACAGAGGGTAAAAGGAGAACCAGATAAGGAAGGAAACTACTCCAGCTCAGGCTACCCGACGAGCAGTGATCTTGCGATGAGATGAGAAATTAATGTGTCTAAAAAGAGTTAATCTGCGGCAATTCAAACTTTAATTTTTATCGAACAAATGCAAAAATTATGTTGTTTGAAAGTAGAAATTTCTGATGAGAAAATAAAGAGTAATTAGAGTATTGCCGTAGAATTTTCGTAGGCAACTAAAAAATACACCCAAAGAGAAATACGTTTGTTCTGTTGGCTGCAAATTAAAATATTTTGATAAGCTCCATCCCCCGAAAAAAATTCGTAAATACGCCACTGCCTATGCAGTTCAATAAACGACATACCCAAGTATATATTTTATCCTTTTTTTCATAAAGAATGGCTTTTTCTTCTTTTCTTTCTTTCGTTTTTCAGTTTTACAATGCCGTATTTCTTTTGTTGTTTATCTGGTAGAGAGATCTGAGGTAAGTAATAAAAAAAAGGCTTTTGGAGGGCATGACTTCTGGTTTTTTTTTATTGACCACTTCTTTTCTTAACTAGTCTTTACGTTTATTCAAGCGCTTTTACCTTTTAGTGAGATTGGTACAACCCGTAGAGATTTATATTCCTAACTGTAGAAATTCATGTCAAAGTGAAAAACTTATTTTTGATAGCCAGTAGGAAGGAACCTTTCGGGAAAACCACAGCTGTATTTAATGCCGAATCATCACATGACTGAGTGTTCCGACAAAATCAGATGAAAATATTTTACTACTTTTTTTTATTTGA
>JJRW01S0008229.1:38514-52145 GCA_001188405.1 Loxosceles reclusa | reverse complement strand
TGTTTGTCAAGGCGTGGCAAGAGTTTTTCAATGTCTTCTGCAAAAAAATCCCATCCAACGTCCAATAACCATTCTTAGATTGCAACTTTCACCACATCATTCAAGTGGTTTCGTCACTTTGTGTCAGCATCACCTTTCCCACAGATGGAACAGTTCAGCACTTTGTTTGAGTCTGGGAAGTGGAATGTTTCCACTCGAAGGAGCTGCATTTCAGGTGAGAAATGGTGAATCCAAGTCTCATCTGTACATCCATTCGCAATAGCTTGACATGACACTACATTTTCACCATACACTTCATGCAACTGCCAATAAATTTCAGTGACATGACACCTTTTCACCCACCAAAAAAAAAGAGCTGCACGCATCTTCAATTTGGACGCCACTTGCTGCTGCCAAATCATGTTTATGACTGTTTATCAATCAAACTCAAATTACCGCATGAACACCACTACATCACGTTATACCGGTAAATGTCTGAAGTGTTGCCACAAGGTTTCATCAAAATAGCCTTTCACAAAATATTTTTATGAAGGAGTGCAAATAACTTTTTGACCGACCTCTGTATATGCATGTTTTAAAATCATAATGCCTCCGTAAATGCATGTTAAAAAAATTTTCTTCTTTCATGAATTACTTTTTGTTATGGGTATTAGGAATGATATGGCATAACTATGACTAAAGTGCCCAAGCCATTTTAACATTAAGCTCTTTACTTTGTGTTTCTGTTTTATACAACATGATCATCTATTCAGGCCATTTTACCATTCAACTAACAAACTAACTCCTAAATTAACTATCAGCGTTTTGTCTATTGGTGTTCTGCTTGATCCCAACATCTTGAGTGTCATCCTTTGGCTGGTAAAAAGAATGATATAACGCCCTCAGAATGGTTTAACCACTTAGCATTTAGTTTAATACCTGCTGTTTGACTGTGCTGTAAAGTGCTGAACCTGAACCCTTCTAATCTGTCATTTTGGTAAACAGTTTTAATATGTTCTGAAGCTAAGTTAACCATTCTCCTAGTAATATACCCTCTGTCTCCTTCTGTTGTTTTCCGTAACTCCCTCTTCAGTAATTTATTATATACGAGATTTGTTCAAAAAGTATCCAACCTTACTTTTTTATGCATAAGCAAATGAGCTAGAGAGGTATATTTTGGTGCACATATCTAGGCGATCCTAATGTGCATGCATGAATTTTTTCCTACCTGCAGAAACTGTCAGTCGCCGGCAGACTACTGATGAGTGAGAAAGTGTAAGTGAGCACCATCGGATTTTTGTTTGTGACAAAATGATGGAAAAACTTTAACAACACTACTGCATCAAGTTTTGTGCAAAGCTTGGTGATTCCCAAGTGGAAACAATCCACAAGATTAAACAGGCCTGCGGGGATGAAGCAATGGGCACCACACATGTAAAAGAGTAGTACAACTATTTGAAGATGCTGACCATTTTCTTTAACTCCAGTGGCTTGGTTCCTCACAAGCACACAGCACAGTCGTTATCAAGGAGTACTACCAAGAGGTTGTGCGGCACAAACAGTCAGACCTGTGGGTTGCAGAGAATTGGCAGTTCCATAACAATAAAACACCTGCCCATTCTTCACAGTTAATACAGCGATCCCTGTCCAAACGCAACACACAGGCTTCCTACTCTCCTGTCATGACTCCATATAACTTCTGGCTTTTTCCCAAACTGAAAATGCAGTAGCATTGTTTAAGTTTCTCCATCATTTTGTCAAAAACAAAAGTACAATGGCACTCACTTTCTTACTCACTGGTGGTCTGTCGGTGACTGACAGCTTCTGCAGGCGGGAAAATATTCATGATGCATGTGCATTAGGATTGCTTACATATGTGCATCAAACAATGCCTCCCTAGCTTCATTTGTTCACATATGAAAAATTAAGGTCTTACACTTTTTGAACATAACACATAACTATTTTCTCCACACTTTTATTTTCACTTGTTAGGACTGGCTGTATTAGTTTTGTTTTATATTATTTTGGTATGATAAGCCTGAAATTACATAGTTGGATGATGATTTTCCTCTTTGCTTACTGCATATTTGTATCATTACTCATATCATGGTGATACGTTGAATTTTCGTTAAACAAGAATACTTGAGATATTTCTTAGTTTACAGCAATATCTTTCTGTGAATCAGTTTTTGACATTTATGGAGACTGTGGTATGTGCAGTGTGCTAAAACCACTTTTCCCAGTCCCTTATCTGTATTTAGCACAACATAATCTTTTCAGGTCCATGTATTATGTTACACTCTAAATAACCAATCGTCCACAATAGGCATTCATGTTTACAAGAATAAATTTTGATGATAATTTGTTCGATACTAATTTCTCTTCTTGTTTGATATTTTTTAAAATGTTTTGGCATGAGTTTTATTCCAGAGGCATATTTACAATAAGTTTTTTCTTTAGATAACTGTGCCATCTGATGAGCGCAGAGACGACGAAGAGCTTTACCACAAGAAAAATGTTAGCGATTTGAGAGAGCTGGCCCCAATCATTGACTGGATCCAGTACTTTAATTTTGCCTTCAAGCGAATTGATAGGGAAATCACCCCAGGAGATGAAATCATAGTATATGCACCTGAATTTATCCAGAAGATGTCTGAATTGGTCACGCAATACCTTTCTACTCCTCAGGGCAAAATGTAAACTTTGTGTTTATGCTGCATGTTCTTGGTTTGTTGCATGAAATTTTATTATTAACATTATCAGCTTTGTATTACTGACATACTATAACAACTGCATGTTATCGTTTTGATCTCCTTAATTTTGTTCTACTTATCTGTGCTAAAAAAATCTTCCTCAAATTTTCCTGCATTTACTTTGTATTAACCAGTTGTAAATTGATCAGTGGCCACAAACAATTAATTCTAGAAGGTTTGAAGCACAGAAAGAGCTAGATATTAAAAAGACTTGAAATATATGTGCTGATTTACTTAACTTACTATACTGGTAAAGTAATACTAAGCACAGTATAGTAATTAGTTAGTGCTCAGAGTCAAACAGGTTGGGATATTGCCAATTTTTGCAACAATTTCAAATAATCCCATATTTTTTCTTAGATTTTCACATGATATCTTTTTGAGTCTATTCCACTCTTTTTTGCATATACACTTGGAGTAATGATTGTAGTTGTACCTAGTGAAATAGAGAAAAAATTGTCATATTTAGTATTCTAATGTTTGGTATTATATTCATGAATGACATTATAGAAGTGCTGTATCCATGTTATTCAAAAGTGTGACTGGTATATGTATTTTGTTCACTAGTAGTGATATAAAAAATTAGTTACTACATTCTCTCTTCAGAAATTTCATACTTTATGTTGAAATGTTTAGTGTTTCTTGCAATCATACCTTTTTGATAGCTTTTAAATTGTAAAGATAGAAATTATTTTCCTAGTTTATGCTGCCATGAGCATTCTGATAATGCTGAATAATTTCTACCTCTGTCCCCTCAGGGGGCTCACTTTTTTGGTGAGCATGGGGAGTAATGTGGCATCCTCAAGGTGGCCCAAGCCATATAGTGTTACATAATGACCTTGTATTTGGCACAGCATGGCCTTTACAGACCCTTGTTCTATTAAACTTCAGAAAACCAGCCACCCAAATTCTACCTCTGCTGGTAGTCTAACCTTTTCATTTTGTAAACAAATTATTTAACCATTAGCTCACGAAAGCACAAATCAAATTTTCAATCACTTACCAAGGCAAATCTGCCTTGTTGCTAACTGTTCCACATTGCTGCAAACTGCCGATATGACATTTGTTAGCTCCTGATGAGCCTCGTAAATATTCAACCATACCTTTTCAACAGCCGATTTGTTGTAAACAAATTCTTTTCCCAGTTGTAAACAAATTCTTTTTCCAGCTGTGTGTCCTCTGAAAATGCTAAGTATTTTGTGCCACCATGAGAAAAGGACCTCCTATCAACATTGACAGCAACATTGGTCAGCCAATTGGTCTGAAGATGACAGTCAATAGTCAAACCTTTAGTTAATATTTTATTTGTATGTCAAGAATCATTGTAAATTGAGTTGTTTAACTTGTATACCTACACAAAGTTTATCTATTATTTAGTACATTTACATCTGGTTTTGCACTATCCACCAATTTCTATTACTGATTGCTTTTATTGTAAAATATTTCAACTGTGAAATTTTTTTCTGCTGCATAATCATGTTTTGATGTAATGAAACATTTAAAATATCTTTAATGAATTATGCAATAAAAATGGCATTTAGTGAACTAAGCCATAATACAGAGTGTTTCACTTAGGGCTATAATAAAAGAAAAATTTGTTACATTGAAAAACAAGTGATTCAAATCATGAGAAGTGGGTATTGCTGTGAAGGGTAACTGAGAACGTGTTAAACGGCATGTGCTATATGCAGGTTGCATATGCTCAGGAGCTACTGATCTGCACAAACTGCATTGACAGTGTTATTTATTATCTAAATGCTGCAGCAAAAGGTGTTTCGTGTTTGAGTGCTTGCCACTGTGAAATCATTTAAAATAACCATATATGCATTTTCTGCTAATTGTTTCCTTTCCAAATACATGGATCAACATTTTATGATCTCCATTGCCGTTTTTCAAACTCAAAGTAGAACTTGATGTTGTGTTTCTCCTTCATTGATGTTTAAAATTACCTATCATGTGTGACAGTGCTGGAATGACCACATTGCTAGTGCACTGGTAGCCTTGCCTATTTCACACTGGGTCTCTTCTAATGTTCCTCGATGTCTGCGCACATTGGAATTTGTCAGTGTTGCGTTCATGGTATCTGAATATTCGCTGAACTTCATAAGTACCCCATAATGTTTTTAATTAATATTTCAGTTATTTGGACACATTCCTGAGAACAGCAACATCATACTGAAGTTCTACTTTAGATGTTTCTCATTTGGCATAAATAAGTGTATGACGAATAGTAAATTAACATTTAAACTTTTTATTTTATATATAAACAAGCACAACATGCACTTAGATTTGCTACTTCATGTAATTCTTTTGTAACACATTATTTATTCTGTATGTGTGTGTGTATACACACACATACATGTACACAGTATTTAAAAAATATATGCTTAGCATTGTCTCTTTTCTATTTCGTTTTAACTAAGGGTGGAAGTAGGTTTTTGTAACTAGGGGAGGGGGCTGCTCAGTATAATATATAAGAGCTTAGGATGATTGATCAAACTTATGTTGTAATCAACCTTTGTCTATCTCCTTTTAACCTTGTGATTTTTTTTTGAGAATAAACATATTTTAAAATAAAGAAATAAATTCCATAGTTGCAATGGTGACACATAGATAAATGTCATATAACAATATTGCAAATACAGTTCTAAAGCCAATGGATATCTGCTCATAAATTTTCTAGAGCCTTTTCCCTAAAGACTTTGTTTTGTCATTTTGCTTATGTGTTTTTTGCATTCAGTTATGCCCATTGTTTCCATATATCATCATATTAAGTCACCATCATAGTGTTGTATGTCTCACTTCACGGATAACGCCAACACACAACAATTAATTAGTGAATTATCCATAAAAATCAAACAGTAAAAAATAGCTATGTTGAGATATCCATGGCTTAAAAAAATATTGAGACAATCATACTTAATGTTACAGGTTGCAACATTGAAATAGGCATTATGTAATAAACATCCTTCCTGGTATCAGTACTTGGAAGGAAGGAGCATGATACTTCTTTGAATAAGTGTATTTGGAAAGGATTAAGCATAAAATCCTTCTATAGAGGCATATATTAGTATTCGTCGGTTGTGTTGTAGTTATTATGAATTTTTATCCATGATTATTTTCACTAAGCTGTTTGTCTCTGGAACTAGAGGGACAGCTTTCCTCCTCATTTACAGCTTTGATTTTAACATGTTCTTGTTTGATTACAGTTTTTCAAACTGTATGTTCATAACCTTATTTGAAAACACTGATTACTTTTTTGTTTGTTTTTCAGAGTACTTAGCAATTATTTAGGTTGGTCATTAGTGCAAAGCCTTACATCATGCTTATCAAAGGCTTTCAGAGAAGCATCAAAGATTCTTCGCAAGGCACTAATTGGGTCTTCAGGGGGTGAAACACCATGGAGGTACTGTGTATCTGATACCAATGGAGTTATCGGTTTTGCACTAGGTGCGATGTTTGTCAGAGAAGTTTTTCATGGAGAAAGTAAGCCTATGGTAAGTATAAAATTAGTGCTGATGGTGAATGCTGATTTTAACGTGAAATGTAGCATGTTCTTTTAGTTGTCAAAAATATTCTTCTGAATTTATAATCTTTTGAGAGTAAGGATTTAATACTTTTTGAAAAGGATGACTGCTTCGATAGGGAAAAAGAAAAAAAAACTCGTATCTGTGCTACTGCCCATATAGCCAGAGTACTATTGCACAAATGTTCTCGAGACAACTCTTACATTTTCCCATTGCTACTCCCCTCAGGGGCTCACCTTCTTTGTGAGTACAGGGAATGGTGTGGCTTCCCTAAGGTGCATGAGCCATTTAATGTTTTGTATTACCTTGTGTTTTCCTAGAGTAGTCTTGCTCTTGGGGTGTCAAAATTCATATCCTGTTCCACTGTGAGAGTTGAAGCAAGCATACACACCAATCCTGAAATTATGACGATTACTAGAATCGGGCTTACTTTTTACCAAGATGATGATCATTTTACCATCTCTCCTAATTTATTAACTTTTTCAACAATCTTCTATGAATTCATCAATTTTCACTGTTTTTTTTTCCTAAACATTTGTCAAAAGCACAATATTGTGTGCCACCCTCCACCAACTCATCAACCGTTTTGGATATGGAATTTTCAAACCATAAATACAGCTCTTTCTGGAGTTTCCATAAACATTCTTGCATATCTACCAAACTATTATCATCTCATTGCTTCTGCCATGGAATCTTGTCAGTGATTTTTTTCTTTTAAAATTTTTACAGATGGTTCTTTCTGTCCACTTAGGAAATAAAAAGGTGCAGCTTTCACAATTCCTTCAAGCAATTTTTCTCATAAATTTCATGAGCTCCTGTACGTCCTCGACACAAGCAGAAATGTACACTACCATACAGGTAGTCATTTTTATTCAACTTTCTAAACCAGGACCAACTATTATATTTATAGATTCTAAGTATGCCATACAACTTTTTCAAAGTCACCCTAGTTTATGGCTGAAAAACACTACTGTAGTATCAATCAGTGAAATTGCATCATCTTGTCATCGTATCTGCATCGCTGGCCATATACTCTGTTGGATACCTGGACATTCAAACATTACTGGCAATGAATTGGCAATTGTGTCTAGAGAGCTAAAGATGCTCTTTTAGCAGTTTCTTCTCATAATTACTCCCAAAGAACTGAACTTTATGCCACTTTACAAAAGGTAAAAGGTTACCAATACCAGTTGTGGTCTAACTCCTTCACACAAGAGCCGTCTTTTCCCTCCAGAATCGAAATACTCTTCCATGAATTCAAAATTCCTTCCTTGTGCTGCAACCCCTCAGGTGTTCATCTTGTTTGGTGAATATGGGGAGTGACATGGCATCCCCAAGGTTCCCAAGTCGTTTAGTGTTTTGTAATTATCTTATGTTTGGCATAGCATGGCCAATTCAGGTCCTAATGCCATTAAATTTAAGTAACCAACCAAAATCCAAGTGCCTCAGATACACTTTTTACTTGGCTACGGCTTGGGATAGCCCTTACCAGAAACACTTTGTTCAAAATCAGATCCTGTACTTCTCTTACTTGTTACCAAATTTTATGTACCTGAAAGTACCATACAGGAATATTATACTCGAATGCCCTTTCTTAAATAAGTCATGAGTTACATTATTTTCACAACATTTAGTGACTGATGCGCCTTGCCCCACAGGTTTGTCAGACATTTTTTCCCTGTTGCTTACATGTCAGACAAAATATTTTTTCCATTCAACAACTTTTTCTCATGCCCACATGAATTCTAAAATAATTGATAAATACTATTTTCCACCCTCCCTGAGATAGCAACACTCAATATGTGTAGTCTTACCTGGCACATCAAGCGTCGTATTCCCAACATGTGATAATCTTCACTGATGGGTCCAAATTTGATGGGCACGTTGGGACAGCTATGGTGTGCTGTGGTGTTACACTTACCGACAGTCTTCCTGCTCAGGCTTCGATTTACACTGCCGAGCTACATTTCATCTCCTTGGTGTTGGAACACATTCGACGTTGTTCTCTGCTCCGTACCTGTGTTTACTCTGACTCACTCAGTGCTTTGGAGGCTCTGGTTTCTATGCAGCATCCGACCCTGTGTTGTCCCACATCCTTGTTACGTTGCGTGATTTGAGTATTCGTGGCTTTGATATCCGCTTTTGCTGGATTCCGGGTCATGTCTGTATTCCTGGGAAGGAGGCTGCAGACCGTGCCATGAAGTTTTCTGTGGGTCATCTGCATATGCCCCTCCCATTCACCGACTGGAATCCCGTTCGTTGATCCCATCTCCATGCTCGCTGGCAAGACTTCTGGGACACACAGACTGTGAGCAAGCTGCATGCCATACAACCTGTAGTAACAGACTGGCCATGCACCTCTTGCCTTTCTTGTCGAGAGGACATGTTGCTCACTCGACTCCGCATTAGATGCACACACACGCTTGACACATGGCTTTCTTTTGCGTGGAGAGGAGCCATCTTCCTGCTCCCACTACCATTCCATTCTCACTGTTCATCACATTTTGATTGATTGTCCAGTTTTTACGTCTCTTCGTCGCCAGTTTCTATCTGGTGTTTTAGACCTTGCTACGATTTTAACATCATCATTGGACTTTAACCTTATACAGCATTTTTTATTCTCTGTTAATTTGTATCATGAGTTTTAAATTTTTGTTTTTCTTATAGTTTTATCACTGAGTGATGTGCTGGTTGCATCACCCTTGGTTTTTATTTTGTGTTTATCATTCGCTTGGCACAGAATAACCTTTTCAGATTTTGTGCCATTAAACACTAAACAACCAACCCTGAGATAGCTGTGCCATATAACGCAGCCAATCTTCTCATGTGCTGTTTTAAAAGTAAATAAAACCTTGTGTTCATCACAGCATATCTTTTGCAAGTCTCCTTGTGTCATTCAATTCCAATCAACCAACCATTGTTACTTCTGTTGATAGCAGAAATGATTTTCAGAGGCATACCACTCTCAGAGAAAAGCAAGTACGACCAATTCCTGAAGGCTGAGTACTGCCACCAGTGCTAACAAGTTTTAGCCAAATCTGGTTAACTCTGAATCTGAAGGTGAAAATTTCCACACAACTTGGAAACTAAAGGGTCAGTTAGCCAACTAATATTAATCACTTTGAAATGATTTAACTTCAAATTAACTGGTACTCTAAGCTGTCATGCCTCCAACGCTCACTAGATGGCATGTTGTATTGGTTTTGCTGATGGATACTACAGTGCAACTGACAGTGTGTATAACTCTGAAACTTCTTCAGATACAACTGGCAGCTTTACTTGGGATCACCAAATGCTATAGAACCACTGCTTTCCAGGTACTGGCAGGTGTTTCTAGGTTCTCCAGGTCACGACTTGAGGTTCAAAAATACACTCTGTTTACAAGAAGGGAGAACATTTTGGAATATGGGTCTACCATCCTTGCCAATACAATTGAACACTTGTCACCCATCTGGTAAACACATCCGGCCCAAGAGATCACAATGCAGTGGTGTAGTGATATCCCCCACAACCCCCATAGTGCAAGCCCACCTTTTTGTGAGTACAGGAAGTGACATGGTATCCCCAAGGTGCCCAAGCCATATAGTGTTCTGTGAACACCTTGTGTTTGGCACAGCATAGCCTTTACAGGCTCTTGTGGCATTAAACTTCAAATAACCAACCCACAGTGCAGGGAGGCCCCAACCAAGGTGAAGGGCCCCATTTCAAGCTCCAGGGGCACTGCTTTACGGAGAAGGTCACTACTGCAGGGAGGACCCGAGATTCTCAGGTATGCCAGTTACTGGTGGTTCGCATGTTGAAATCTTCACTGGGCCTCAATGGCAAAATCAGATTGGAATTTTGCATTTTCAAAAATGGGCATTTGGCGTATCAAAAGAAAATATTTCCTTACCACTGCACTGTTTTTCAAATGGAACAACTCACCAGCCATACTAAAGGCTCTAAAATGGGTGAAGGACAACAAATGGAGAGCCACACAGATTAAAATCTTCATGGATAACTAGGCTGTCCTACACTACTCAGTGAAAATTTCACTATAATAATACTACTCAGTGAAAATTTCATATTCGCAATACCATTATGGTAGCTACCAAACATATTTTGAAATTGCATCTCCATTATCAACATTATCTGCCTCATCTGAATCAGTAGCTACACTGGGTACAGTGAAATGAGTTAGCCAACAAGGCTGCGCAAGAATACCACCAACAGAGAGTGTATGTACTTTCTGCTTCCATTTTCCAGAAAACAAGCGACAAAAATACTCTTGGTGAAGATCTGAAAATGGCAACATTGCTGGTCTTTGCACTCCAAAAGGAGACATGCAGAATCTATTCTTGGAAAACAATCCTTGAAATGATCCTCCAAAAAGGCTTTAGAAAGAAATCCAAGATGCCACTCGAATTTCTTTTGAATCATCTTCTCTCTGGATACAAAGTTTTCCCATCTTATTTTAATGCTTTTAAAATTAAGACCAGACAGTGCATCTGTGGAAAAAGACAGATGGATGTAGCCCACACACTTCCATTAAAAAAGATTCTCAGAGTGACTTCTGTTATGAGGACCTGATAATATTTGTAGAGCATATGTTTGCTATTTTCGAACAGCCCCCACACAGAGACAGGTATTCTGATGGCTACTTCCATAGAGGAGGAACTGCAAGGCTAATACCCGTGGAATCAGGACTTTGGTGGTATGATGGTCACTTCTTTCGTTTGCTGTGCCTCCATTCATAAGCCTAATGATCATTCATTAGGCTTATCTCCTATATATTCTGTGTCCTACATCTACTACCTCTGTAAAGTACTTGGCATTCCTCTGTTCACATGATATAGGCAAGAACATGTGTTTGTGTTTGTTCTGCAATATATCTCCAATATGCTGTTAGCCAGGTTTGTATCCACCATATATGATGATGTATACAGTGTGATGCAGACTCTCTTATCTTTGCCCTTATATCCCTGATAGGAACAACCATGGGTAATTTATACTATGTACAATTCTGGTATCTTGTATATCACATCCCTCATTTTTGTGCTTCATTTCTTGTACATTCAACACATCATTTATTTTTGTGCATTCATTTCATCATTCATTTTTGTTCACATCATTCACTTTTCTGCGATTTTCATTATCATTCATCTTGATGCAGTACGTGTTATATATATATATATATATACACACGTGTGTGTATGTGTCACATCTTATGTTTATAGTATGTAAGTATTAACACAACTTTGTGAACCAGGTATGCAAATCATGCATTTAGGCACCATGTATGTAAACCATGCATATATGTCTGTCTATAAACTAAATGTAACCCAGTATCCTCATGTATCATGTGGAATCAGTTAATGATGTCTGTGCATTGCTCATATAGGGCTATGTGACTGGGTGTCCAACACCATCACAACAATCAGCCATCAGATGCATAATTGGAAATACCCCTCTAAATAGAGGGTGTGGACCCACTAAGCAGAAAAAACGAAATCTTTCTGATATTTTTAGCAACTCCATTAGCGCAGCAGTACCAATGACGGAATACTGATCCCAGGTTTGAGTCTCAGATGGCATGGGTGTATGCATTTGTTTTCACCGTGTTCATATTCATCTCATGTCTGGCATAACATGATTGTAATAGGTCCGTGTACTACAAAAACCTATGAATCATCATCATCTGATATTTTAGGCTCCTCATATGATTTTAACCTTATGACACACTTTTTGTTTTCCATCCATTTGTCTCATCAAATTTGATGTTTTGTTCCCATCCTGATTTTAATAGATGTTTATTTTAGTATTGCTGCTATTTTAGTGTCTGTTTTAGCTGCTCTAAGCTTGTTTTGCCACCTGTTTTCTGTTTGTTTTTTTTTTGTTTCATGCTGCAATCCTAGCTTTTTTCTATTTTTGTTTTATATTTGGCACAGCTTGACCTCTTTCGGCTCCTGTGCCATTAAGTTTCACCTAACTAACTTGTGCTGGCAGCTATAATAAATTAGTATTCTGTACAAGACATTGGTTGGCAAAGTGATATTTATGCTCAAATTCTGTGCTCAAATAGGAGATTAAAAGAAATATAAATGATAATGAGGAAAAAGGATCTAAGTTATGAATTAATAGTACGAGAATTGGTCATCTGAATTGGTCAAGTTTGGTAAAATATAGGTCATTGTTACATCAACATCAAGTATGTTTCTTGGTATGTTACACATATTTTTAATTTTTTATGATTTTACTTCATTCTTTATTACACATTTTTGTTATATTACAAAGGAATACTTATTGGAATTTTCTAGGCAGAACAAATGATTGATGAAATCAGAGATGCCTTCAAAGAAAATTTACCTTTGCTTAAGTGGATGGATCCTGACACAAGACGGCTTGCGAAGGAAAAAGTATGATATTGTTTACAAAAACTTAACTTTTACTTCTTTGTTTTGCTCAAAAGCAATGAATAACAAATACTGTTGCATGTTTGTATGAAGTTCAAGTTAAATGTGAGCTAACTTTTTAGTCTTTTTCAAAAAATATGTTACAAAGAATTATCTGAACTGCCGTACTAGCCAGGTTCATTTTCAAAAAATATGTAACGAAGAATTATCTGAACTGCCATACTAGCCAGGTTCATTTGGTACACAGACCAAAAGAAACGTGAGAGTGAATTTGATAAATTGAGAGGTTTTGCTTTCATCATTATGAAGTTAAGCTACAATGCATCATAATGCATCTTACTATTACCAGTGCTAAATTTAAACTGCCCAGTTTTAATAGTAAATTCTAGTTCTTTTCTGTTAAATTTGTATTGTTATGCTGGTTTTAGTAGTGTTGCATCAAGGGTGGAAATGGGTTTTCAGAGCTAGGGAGACACTTGAACAACAGATTAATAATCATTCTTGCAAATAATCAAACTTGCACTCTATTTATTTTTAATTTAAAGGTTACAAATCAGCCAAAAATGTTTTGCTCAGGGCTGCCACAGTCCTTAAAATAGGAAAAAATCAACAAGGCCCTTGAAAAATACTTTAATTTCTGGTGCCACTGTTATGAGTATAAGCCCCACATCCTTCCTTTACCTTCATTTTCCCTCCCACCAATAAGAAAGGAGAAAGCCAGTTTCACTTGGAGATGAGTGATTTGCTCCTCTCCCTTCTCTATAGCCGCAGTAAGCAGTGTTGTGGCATTTTCTCTCAGCTTAATTTCGCCTCATTTATGTTTGTTTGCTTACCCGCGTGATCATCCTTCTTTTTATTTATTGCGTTGTGTTTTCTAGTTTTTTTACTTACCCAAGATATCCTTTCTCGTAAACAATCTGTAATAAATGGTAAATAAAACTAATAATGAATAATCCAGGAGGCGCCTTTTATGGGTGACG
>JJRW01S0008227.1:10271-22653 GCA_001188405.1 Loxosceles reclusa | reverse complement strand
ATGACAACGGAACCCTGTTCCGAAGTTAAGGAACTTAATAGTTAGTTTTAATAGTTAGTACTTAATAGTTAGTTTTGATAATGGGTTTATTTCTTGTGTTTCTTAATGGTCCATGTTTTGACCACGGAAAAATGGTTTTCGTAGTTTTATGGGTTGGGAGCGGGGTGACTTTGGCGGCTTTGCGTGTAAGTATTCTATGAGATTTTAATGCCATTATTCCTAGTGCTTTTCTTTCTTTTTTTATTTGGATGAGGGAACTCCGTTCCCTAATTTCTGCTTACTCATGACGACGGAGAGGGTCTCCGTAATTTTATGGATTCTTAGACATGGTCAGCAATGCTGGGCATTTGCCTGTTGCTGACTTTCATTTTGTATTTGTATTTATTTGTATGAATTTTCTCTACGGATGCCTGGGCGGCGAGTAAAGTGCCATTGCCAACTTGGGTCTGAGAATGAGCGTGAGGTACGGAGCGCTGCACGTGTTGCTCGGCGCTTAACACTACATCGCTCGAACAAAGTCCGTTCCCTATTGCGGCACGGATTCGTTGTTCGTCGTGGACGACGAGGACGGCACCTTGAACCGGGCGGTGAACGCTTAATTTGGTGACTTGGCGGCCATCAATTTACAGTTCGAAAGCTTACGCCCGAGCCTGCTGGTGCTCTTGAAGAAGAAATACTGTTTTGAAACCGAGTCGGGCAGCATCCTCAGCAAAGGTTTCAAAATAAAAATCAGCACCTTGACGCGCCACTCCTTGTCAAGCGTCCTCCAGCGGACGTACGCCGTGCTCCACGACGACGCGTCAAACGCCACCGCCTCGGACGTGTGGTTGTTGCTTGTGGATTTTACGTTGAGATACGGCTTCATCGCCGGCCGCCGCGCCCCCACCCTGAACACCATCACGCGCAAAGTGCGAGCTCTCGAGGACTACAAGCCCGGGTTCAATTGCCAGCAGGTATGACTGCTGTGACGAAAGGTGGCGAACGGCCAGTACATGACGTACACGTGCGTGTTCATTGATATTTCTCACAAGGGGAACACTAACGTCAATCCCATGTTCGTGGAGGACATAAACGAGCAGTAAGTACCACGTTGTCGATTTTTTGCAGCTGATCAAAGGCCAAATGACCAAAAGACCAATTCAAAGATCAAAGACCAAAGACCAAATGACCAAATGCGCTGCTGAACGTGGCCTACTTGAAGTGCGAGTCGCTGAACTGGATCAAAAACAGTACAGGGAACTCGTGGAACGCATGCGCTGGAAGCAGACGGTGAACGCGTCGATCGTGCGCGGCTTCGAGGAGCAACCGCTCGTGCTCGTCCGCAAAGGCGTCAAGTATGCGTTCAAGATTTGTTGAAGAGGCGGAAGTTCAAGGTTGATTAACGACGCAGTACAGCTGAATGGCGTAATAACGGAACAAATCGTTCAAGTGGCCGAAATGTCGATCGAATTGCGTTTTAGCACGCGCGTAGTGGTACAGGAGACCGCCCATGAGAACCACGTTGAGAATGAGCAAGCACCAGTGTCGCGTGGCGACGCCCACCACGAACAGCGCGTTGTCGAAAACGACGTAACCGATAATAAACATGCTTAACTGGAATAATATTGAATTAATGTCTATATTTGGTCTCCCACCCATTTGCCCATCTTTTTGAAGTACTCGGAATCGATTTCGATGAGGTAAAGGAAATAACTCGTAATGCCCAAGATTAAAACGATTGCAATAAAATAATAAATTTGCGCGTGATAATGGCAATGAGGAAAAACATCAGGGTGGTGAATACGGTCGTCGAAAGAACGATACCCCTCGATAAGTCTTGATCGCTGGTCATCTTACTGTTTCAAGTGTCCGATGAGATAAGAGATAGGGTTGACTTTGATTTTGGCGATAGCGTAGTCCACGTCGGGATAGCTTCCGAAGGTCTCGGGGTGGTCAGATTCTGCAAAGTCCACGGTCCACCTGTCTTCCTCGTATGAAATATGAATTCCTTACGAGAACCAGAAATCGGGAAACATGTTCCTCCGCTTCAGCATCAGGGGATTGAGAATAATGCGTCCGGTGAGGCACGAAATGTCGGTATCCGTGTAGAAGCACACGACGTTATAGTATGGTACTTGCACACGACGTTATAGTGTATGAAAATCTTCGGTCTTTATTTTGTCGCAGTGGGGGTATATCGTCGTGATAAAAAATTTTCCGTACAATCGTACCATAGCATATGCTAGTCGCACTTTCGGCCGCGCATTTGCGGTTGCGACTTTGGCAGAATGACATTGTAGGGATTCGTTTTGTGCCACGGAAAAGACACGGCGAGCGTTTCGTCACCCGTCACGGAACCTTTCAGCGACTTGAAATGGATGAAACACTCGGGTTCCTCGTGAGTGTCCAGGTAAAAATAACAATGTCCGCTTTGACGTTTTGGTGTTCCTTTTCCAGAATCGAAGCGCACGCGTCCATGGCCTCGGGTTTTCTCAGGTAATGTTGAACTTGTAAACTCACCGGGAAATTTCCGTACCTTGGGTTGCAACAGTAAGGAGTCGTTTCTGAGAGCGCCGTGACCCAGCGGTTTGCCGTTGAGCACGTTGAAGGTGTACGGTTGCCGACGTTTTCCGAATGACCGGTGGTACTTTAGATGAAAAATGGTTCCTGAATCGATGGTGCCGTCGGGACAGTTGCATTGGTTGTTGACTACGGCGGAAGGATAGCAATGGCTCTGATGAATATTCTTCACAGGTTTGCAGTAAGGTCCGCGGTCGGGATCGCGAGCGGACAAGTAGCCTTTGTCGCGGTCGCAAACGCCGTGCAACATGGAATCGACGGTGACGTCGCGCAAATGACCGCGCGGCCTGCAAGCCACGTCGACGTTGCAATAGACTCCGCCGGAGTTCTCAGTGTCGAGGTCAGGGTACCAACACATGCATTTCACGATCTTGTCGTGGAACAAGATCCAGTCTCCCGTATTCGGGTTGCAGGTGTAGGTTTGAGTTGGGACACATTGAAACGTATCTGGCTGCATTTCAAAACATTTGTTCCCGGAGCGCAGTCGGTGTCTTTGGTGCATTCCGTGTCCTGCTATTCCTGTTGCTCTTGTTGGTAGGTAAATTTCAACCGGGAGAACGGTCGGCAACGCCATGTACCGCGACACGAGCGCGATAAAAAAAAAGAAAGCTAATCGAGCGCACGATAAAAATAAGCATCTTTTTTTTACTTTATTACTCTTGGTGTCATTTTTCCCACAGCTCAAAAATCTAATAAAAAAAGACGGTTCTCTTTTTTTTCCTCTTATTAATTTTGTAGATCCAATTCAGTCTCTTTCTATTGAAAAGAAAGACATAATCAATTACTTTTTTTTTATAATAAGCCAGACGGAAAACTAGGAAGCAGAGCTAGTTTGATAATTTCTCGCTTCACATAATATCAGTTCGTCTCATCTACAAGTCAATGGCATGCACTTGTTGTAAATCAAAATCTGCTTACACGATGGATTTTCCTAATTAAAAATTGGAATTGGAACGTTTAAAGAGTTTTATCACTTGAAAAGGTGGTGCTTCGCCGCATGCCTTAGCACGATATGGAATTTTCTTCACTCAACATCGGAACGTTGTGCAGTATGCTTTTTGCAAAGGATGCTTGGAAAAATGGACGAAATCTGAAGGCGTTGCGTGTAAACACGCTAGACACTTTCCCTTGTATCCATTTGTTTTAAACAGCGGACAAGGAACAGCGTGGGAAATACTCCTCTGATTGTGCCTCCGTTTCGATCTTGCCGTGAACGAAAATCGCACGTGTACTTTCCGTGCAAACACGAATCAGACTTTATCGAGGAAAGATGTCCCGTATGCCACATATTACCAACAACGATTCATGAACATACGTGTGTTTCGTGGAACAGCAACGACTTTTTAACAGTGTTGATAAATGTTTCAACTTATGTCCTGAGTCCACTTCGTTTACTCGTCAGCACTTTATCGATTGAGATTTGTATTTAGTCCACTTGCGCAAATGTAATAAAATGATGTGTCTTTTGTGATTTCTGTGTTGATTCTCAGAAACGAAAGCATGCACACTGTTTGTGTTTTAGATTTACATGAAACCTTGGGAGTTTATGAGAATTCTATTTTTCACGTCAGACCGTATGTTAATTTATTATTACGCACTTTAGTCTGTGCAAACATAGATATAATTTTATGGTCGTTCGGTGCAGACCAATACGTTAAAATGCAAATCAATCAAAGTCTTCCATGCATAGTTAAATACGCGCATAAAATATTTGCTCGAAGCGAATGTCAACGGTCGCAATCGTATTTCGGAGAACATAAAAGTTCGGAACACACTCGAGACATATACGTGGAAGACATTTCTTCGACTGGAGTCGACGATCGAGCTGATTGCGTCATGGACCACGGTTACAATTAGAGGATACAAGTGAAACCGTACAAGGAAAGAAATAACAAAGATACGGAACTCATCAGAGTAACCGACTTGATTCTCGAGAAACTTAAGTCATTGTGATTTTAGCTCTCTTTCTTTCCAACAACTCCGTCAGGTAATTTGATATGTCGAAAGCTTCTTCTTCCTCTTGGCGAGGGGGAATCATTTCCCCTGGCAAGCCGGTGTTGATGGAAAAACATGACGCTCTCTTCCTCTTTGAAACGGAAGTTGTAATCGGTAGTGATGATGAGTTGTTCGCAGCGAGCAGCTAACTTGATGTCTTTCACAGTTTCCACAAATCTGTTGATGATGACGAAAGTAACCCCTTGAAACGGAGAAGTGGAAAAGTACTTTGCGAGGTACTCGGAACCGATGGGATTCAACTTTCCTCCGTCAAAGTGTTTCGTAAACTTGGAACAAAACTTGTGTGAATTGGAAATATTGGGCGCGTATTGACACTGATTGCAAGTCAAACGGCAACCGGCGATGAATATTCGCATAATGGGCAAATACATTTTTTGCGAGTTTTGCAAAACGCTTCGCCCAATTCTTGAAGCGGGACGAAAAGTCGTCAAGTCGAAAAGTCGTTCAATCGACTGAAATCTTTCGCTTTGCCTTCTGGTTTCTGAATTTCTTTGGCATAAAAAGTGCCGGCTAACAAGAGCGGGATCTGATGTTCATTATTCTTAACGCGATACACTTTGTAGTTATCGGTGCTTTTGTTTTTCAGTTGTGTCACAGGTACTTCTCCGTCTTTCCAAAGTTTAATTACTTCATTGTTGGCGTATTCGGACCAGTCTTCTCGGACGACGTTGATAACTTCCGGTCTTGCAAGGTTATCGACAGCTTTTTTGAGAACATCGTGAGCCAAAATGTTTTCGACCAAAGTAGAGTAAGAGCCAGACATGACTGATTTGATTTACAAGAATCGCGCAACCTTATTTATAATATTTCAACGATAATATTTTGCTAAAAAAAATTATTTTTTTTCATTTGCAAGACAACTTTTTTAGTTCGACACGATTTGTCATTCTACATTCCGCCTCGAATTCTCAGTACTAAATGGAGTGTACTCTCTTTCTGAATATTGTAATCGTTCAAAGATTGATCGCCCTCCAGTTGCTTCTCCGCAAAGATTAACCGTTGTTGATCTGGAGGTATACCTTCTTTGTCTTGAATTTTCTCTTTCACGGACTTTATGATGTCTGCGGGCTCAGCGTCGATCGTGATCGTTTTGCCTGTCAATGTTTTCACAAAAAATTGCATCCTCGCTTAGTTAAGATGAATAAATTTGCAAAATCTGCGGGAATCATCGCCATCCTGATTGATCGTTGCGTCCTGCTCATCGAGAGGTTAGTTCCTTTCTGTTTTATTCCTTACTGTAAAATTATTTAATTCGGGAAAAGATTCCTCTCAAACCTATAAATTTCAAGGCGCATTTAAATGCTTTTTTCAGAACGGAAGTCCCCAAATTTCCCATGCACGATTTAATCGACGTTATTAAATACATCCTCGGAACCAGCGGCCTCGAAGACCAGTACGATTTTCTGCATGGACAACTCCCCGAAAAATCCGCAAATTACATCACCGTCCACAACAAACAGAATGATCGTAAACTCTTGCTGAAAACCGCCATGAAAGAATTTCGCGAAGAGACGGGGTACACATTTTGTCCCACCAACGGAGAACTGCTCGCCGTTCAGTTTATCGGGACTCAATTTTATTTCAAGTTCGAGAATGTGATCCTCAAGTCGCTCAAGTTTCGAGACGCTCATCAGTGCACTCCCACGCTCCGAGGCCCGCAATATTTTTCGAGAACAAAAAACCGTGAAAAAGGACCGCAAAGATCGCTTGTTGCTCAACCCAAGTGACGCACGCCCCCCCCCCCCTATCTCGACCACGTTTCTCACGTCTTGACTGTCCGCCACGCAAACTGATTTTGACCGGTGTGTCGCTTGAATTCTCTGCGCAATTTCCAATTTTTGTATCGCTTCGTGAGTTTGTATTCTCCGCTGATGACCAAATCCAAAGGACTGATGCGCGTCTGAATAGTGACGTACTCGATCCCCGCCGTGTAAATGAGATTGTAATTCATGGGCGGCGGGATGGAAGTCTTTGTTGTCGATGACGCACATGTCGCCCCATGCAACTGAGTAAAAAGAAATATTCAAAAGTAGAAATTTGGTCTTTGTCGCTTTCCGCCCAGGCTTTGTGGTACACCTTGATGTTCTGTTTGCAGTATTTGTGGTAATCGCTGTTTTCAATGTTGGACTTTCAATTGGTCAAGCGAATTTGGAAATTCCGTCTTCAGCGAGGACTTGGTGTCGTCGGATTCCAGGGCTATTTTCACGTCGTCGTGGGGATTGGTGACGAGTAAATTTCTCGCCAGTTCGAAGAAGAAAACGTTATAAAAGCTAGGAGACTGCGTCATCATGAGACTCCTCATGAAATCCTGGAACTCAGGATTGAGTGTCACGTTATCGAACTCGGATGAATCTGGTCAGAGCGCAAAGTACTTGTCGATAAATTCGCGTTCGCGCAACACGACGCAATTGAGCGGAAAGACCATGTTTTTGTCGGCGATCGAATGAGAACCGACACGCGTGATATTACCGGCCGCCTCGAAATTGCGAATGGAAGCGCTGAGCCTGAAGAGACCCCCTGAAAAAGTAACACCCTGAAGAGATGGTAGTCGCAAATGACACCTTGAAACGAAGGAAACTTGTTCTTGGGGCAACGTCTGGTGTCGAACACGCAATTGAAATTTAACATCACTTTATTAAAGTGCGAGACCTCTAGCCAAACTGGCCATAGGCAGCAAAAAATTTAAAAACGCGCGGCCGTTTACAAAGTCGTTCGCCGAACATTTTACAAAATTTCTCAAGCTGAAAAAATTGGGTGTCTCGACCGAGAACCGAGGCGGGCGGAGTCGTGCTGGGGGTGAGCGTTCACTACGTCGCCGAGTGCGTGAGCGTGTACCGCGACATCGTGACGCGGCATCTCGTGGTTATAGCGCGCGTCGAGGCCGTGTATTGAAAGAAACAAACCGTCATTCTCGTGACGTTTCTAGACGACGGCCGCTCGGTGAAGCGCATCGTCAACATGCCCCTCAAAATGTTCATGGCCGTCGTGCACGACCCCACCTTCGAACCGGGTCACGGCGTCGTTCCGGAACCTCTGGGTTACTACGAGCTGTTCTGCTTCCGCGCCGGAGATTTCGTGCGCTTGAGGAACGACGACGACGTCGCTTTCGACGTGCTGTTCGTTTAGCGGTTCTTCTGCATGAAACTCACAAACTGATTCATTTTCTCGCATATGTACTTGTGGATGAAATATTTTGGCATGGTGGTCGACAAAAGTGCCACAAACACGACGAGCGTCATCACAAAAATATGAAACTTGAAACCTCCCTGGTACAATATGAGAACGCCGATGGCGTACGCGAGGCCAAACACCAGCACGAATATACCGAAAGGTTCGAGTTTCGAGAAATTCATTCTGCAATTTTTATTTCATTATAGAAAAATATAAAGTAAAGTAACTGATGACCACGTAATGCAAGTGCTCCAAGAAATACAAACCCAACATCAGAGACACGGACGTGACGATCGCTTGAGAATAAAAGTGGCGAAGCGACGACTCGACGTCGTCTTCCTTCTTTTTTTGTTTCTCGCGTAAAGCCTTCTCAATAGCGAGCCGCTAACCGTAAGTGTTTGCGTACAAAGCCTCCAGGTATTCCCCTTCCTTTTCTTGGACGTGGCGGACCGTGTCCTTGTCGATGGCGTCTTGCTCAATCGTGTTCCAAATGAGTTCCGGGGTCACCTCACGATCCGAGCCCACGAGATCCCGGAACGCCTGCCGGAGCGACTCCGTGGTAATCGAAGGGGTCGACGATGTGGAAAATCAAAGTTCCCAACTGAAACGCCAAGAACACGTTGCACGCCACGCTCACGGCGGCACCCAACGCCTTCACGCCGGTCGCGATGCCGGACGCGTTGCCTTTGTGGAGAGTGACGCTCGGGAGCGTTGAAGCCCTCGCTCGTTTCGCCAAAGCTCGGAGAATCGTCTGTTGGAGGACCGCTGCAATGAGTTTCGTGCCCACGTCGAAGCTTAAATCGATGAGCAGTTCTTTCGCCACCTCTTTAATTTTCACGTCGTTGGCGGGCGGAGAGATAACGATCACCGAACAGACCGCTGCGACGGTGGCCGGAGGCGGCTTGTTACTGTTCCACCGATCGACCGTGGTCAGCTCGAAAGAAACGTCCGGCAAGTCGGGCAGAGGATACATGAAACTGCCGACGAACGCTCCTCCCCACATTTGAGCTTGCGCTTGCACGCAGTCGCGGTCCCGAAAGCGAAGACAGGTGCGCGGCGCAGTACCATTCGTTGAGAGCCAATCGTTCTTCGTCGGTGACGTCGAGTCGCAAGCTTTCGCCGAGAACGGGGGGTCCCTCTTCAAGAGCACTCTTGCGGGTTGAAAGCGTAATGCTTGAGGAGACAGTTGTTCAAAATACACGTTCCGTTCTCGTACCGGGAGTCGAGGAGCGCGTTGGCCGAATACAACTGGTAACAAGCCGGTTGGCAGGCAAACGTGAACCGGCTTTCGTAAACCAGGGCTCTGGTCTTGTCCATTTCTTTGCACGGTCCATTGTCCGCTTTGAAAAGGTAGCAATTTGATTTTGCCCCATCCTTTCTGAGTCAATTTGAGTTCGTCGACTTTGCATTGGGAAGCGAGATTCGGGAGGACGCAGTAATCGCCGTGCGTCGCTTGGCGCTTGTGCTTGTCCACGAAAGCAAAGAGATGGGGATGGGACCGTCGATACGTTTCGAGCTTGTGCTCCAAGACGTATCGCTTAGTGTACATCCTCGCGTAATGATAATCTAAAGGTGTTAAATTACTGCTGAAGGTCTTGAATTACTGCTGAATCTAAAGGTGTTTATTACTGTCAAACTGTTATTGTTTAGCCACAAATGTTTTAACACTTTTACTTGGTTTCCTTGGCAGATTAAATGCAATGAACTCATACGCAATTAATATTAAAACTCACTATAGCAAAATAGTGCTTCTTTTAATATATTCAATAAAATATCAAGAAACAGCCAATCAATACTATGCGAAATACCAACAAAGGAAACACATCAGCAGGAAAAAATCGCTTTATGTAAACTAAGCGTTTTTAGTATGATACTTTTCAAAACATGGAGCAGGGCATAAGCCAACTTTACAATAAGCGCACCAATAACGCGTTTCCCTCCTGATTTTCTTACCATTTTTATTTACTGTTTGACAACAAACAGCACAACGTTTCGTTGGTTCTGTTTTCTTTTTCTCGTTGGTGGAACGTAAAACGGAAAATGCCTTGTATCGCAACAGGTCAGAAACACGCTTTGGTGATACACGCTTTGGTGATTGGCTCTGTGTGATACATTTACCAGAAACATACAGCTCGCATAGTCGCTCTACTAGTTTCACTCGGAAATCTAAATGTTCTGTATTGTTTCCTTTTTTGCAAAACAAAACAAATGCGTTCCAAACACTAAAATGTGACGGAAAATCTTTTTATAATACTTTTTTGCTGCTTCCTTGTGCTTGGATAATACACAAGACATTGATCAGACTTATCCACGCCTCCCATTGCCCCATTGTAATCACAAACTGCAACAAGTTTGCTGATTGTTTTGTTTTTGTTTCACAATGTTTTTATTTTCAATGCTGTGTACAGTACTCAACATGCAAACAGGCTTTCTGTCCATAAATTTCAAAACTAACATTTTCCCCTTCTGGAAAGCTAAAACTTCTCCTTTTTTGATCTTCTGTGTTCCCGAATTCAAGAGGCAGATTTTTTTCTATTAAGCCTAACAGTCCCATACATGTCAGTTTTTTTTCAATAAGAAGTTGTGTCAATTCGGGTGACGTGTAAAAATTATCAATTGTTAAACAATAACCTTTTCCTAATAGATTGTGAATCAGACTCATAACCGACTTCGTTGTTAGCCATAACTTTCGCAGTTTACATCAAAGATCGTATCTTTGCCGGTGTATATGATCATTTTCCATATATATCCTCTACGGCATTCGCACAGCACAACATTTTTACACCAAACCGTGAACGCTTGGTTGCAATAAATTGTTTCCAACTCAAACGCCTTTTGTACAGCATTAACGATTCGTCGATGTTGATGTCTCGCTCAGGTGTATAGACCGAACTGAAGTTAGAGTTCACTCTTTGGAACACTTGCCAAATTTTTATCAACTTTGGCTGAGAATTGGAGTTCTGTAAAGTTTCTTCGTCGTGACAGAAGTGAAAAAATTTCATAAGTAAACTGTAACGTTTTCGCTCATAATTCTTTCGAATACTGATGTTTCAAGTTGTAAAGAAAATCTTTACTTCTTGTCGACGCCGGGAATCGAACCCGGAACGTTCTACTCCGGAGAGCCGCTTTAATCGGTTAAGCTACGTCGACTCTTGTCTGTCAAAGCTTATTTTTAAGTCTTTTGTTGGTGGGCATTACACCCTCCCCCACTTGAAAGAGAGGTCAGGGTATCGACCTGACCTCGAGTGGTGGACCTAACGGTTGGGTCCTTGGCCACTAATGTGTGTCGCTAAGTTCGGGCGCCATTTGTAAAGAATGGCTTTTACTGTTTGTCGACGCCGGGAATCGAACCCGGAACGTTCTACTCCGGAGAGCCGCTTTAACCAGTTAAGCTACGTCGACTCTTGTCTGTCGAAGCTTATTTTTAAGTCTTTTGTTGATGGGCATTACAAAGTAGTTGTTTTCGTGACCAATACCATGCCTCTCTTGGTTTTTTCACTATTCCCTGAAGAATTAAAATTCCAAAGAATGCTCTAATTTCGTCAGATGAAGTTTCATTACACGCATCAACACGTGAAAATGCAGACAGTTCATTTTTCTCCATGAAGTGTTTTGCGTATCTGTTGGTTTCTTGCACAATCTGTTTAAGAACGTCGTCGTCTAAGAATAAGTTGAAATATTTTAATGGATCCGAAGTGTCTTCAAGGTTAACTTTTATGCCCGAATTTCCAATAAAAGGAAATCTTGGTGGAGCGGGTAGAAACTGTTAGGATCAATTTGGCACCAATCCCTAGCATATTCCAAAATATCATCAACATCTGAGTCAGAGCTTTCTCCAGAAGACTCTATTTCATTTCCGGAACTAGATGACAGAGCTAAAACCCAATCTTCATCGCTCATGTTCACACACAATATTCTTAATGTGAAGTAAATGAATAAATGAGTTCAAGCCTAATATTGTAGAAATAAAAACGTCTGCGTTTTCCTGTAGAAATAAAGGAGTTTACGCAGCATAAACAAGATTGAAACTAAAGTACAGTTCGTCAGTAAAAGTTGCTGGTAAAAGCTAATAACAAAATCGATTTTAAATCATGACAACAACATTATAACAGCCTTTAGAGCAAAAGCTAATGGCACTCCAACTTCCAACAGAAATAGAAAGACGCAGTTAATGGCATTAGGTTCTCTTAATCCTATTGTGCTAATGTTTTGTATATCCTGTTTTATTCATTGTAACTGTGTTCTAGCGGATTGCCTTCTGTTTCCACCCTTTTAGCATAGATATAACTCAACGTTGTCAAGAATAATAGGGAAGCCACCTCTTCTTACAAAGTATTTGTAACATAATATAGGCAGACCCTATCTAAAGAGTGAATAGCATGGTGAAGTACTTCGAATTACGAGGAAAGAGTGGAGATTGGCTAAAATGGGAAGGGGTGTGGTCATGAAGTACAATATAGAAGTGTTTATTTTCTTTTCATTTTGTATAAAAAGTCTTGTAAAATCAAAGTATTAGTATAAATACTCTCCTGGAGGGCCACTTAGACACCACCAGTACTTTCGTACACTTCCTTCAAACTGCAAGTTCACTGAAGGAAGCGGGGGGTGACGTCATTTAAATTAGAGGAGCTTATCT
>JJRW01S0008224.1:32300-43546 GCA_001188405.1 Loxosceles reclusa | reverse complement strand
GAAAAAAAAACGCAGTTACTGGAACAGCGTTGGTACAAACTTCCAAATTCCCGATTCCGATGTCTCTCTGTGTGTGTTTTAACTCAGCAGTAAAACGCATTGAAACGAGGAAGCAAAAAGAATTGTCAAGGTCTGTGTATTCGCAGCGCCATCTGGTGAAGCTCGGAGTTGCAAGCGTTGAAACGGGAAAGACTTGGGGAACTCGCGTGTGCTCCCCCCCAAAAAGCAGGAGAGAAGCAGAGGGGAAAATTCTAGAATGCTCGCGTAGTTGTATTTGCGGGGGATTCTTCAAAAAGATTCGATTGGCCCTTAAAAGGGGCGAACGAAGTAGTTTCGAGAGATATTATCAGAGAGATTTTTGAAAGAGGTTTCCGGAGAGTTTTCCAGAGAGGTCTGTGAGGGACTGCTGAAATATTCTTTTTTTTTAAAGAGGTTTTCGAGAGACGTTTCAGAGCGGTTTCCCTGCGATTTCAGAGTATTTGTGCTGCGAGTCTTGTGGGTAATTGTGAATAGAAGAGCTTCTCAAACGTGATGGTGGTGGTGTACTCCCTGCGGATTTCGCTCATTTGGTGCTAGTGCGGATTGGCTGTTCTGAGCTGTTTTTTGGTTTAACGTCTTACGGGGTGAGTGAAATTGTCTATTTTGTTTTTGTTGTTCTTCTGCGTTCGCACGTGGGGTTAAATTGTCTTTTGTTGTTGGAATTTGCCGTGGAAATAAACGGAGAAATAGGAGGTGTGGATTGAAATATCGGTCCCCTAAGAGAAAGCAAATAGTCCTCCCGTTATTTTAAATTTGTGTTGTGTATAATCTTAGCCCGTCTTATGATTATTTCTGATATAAATCTTTGTATAAGTGCTAATTAAATGTCTGTTATTCACGTTCGGTATAAGATTTAGGGAGTGTCAAACTGTATTTCTTAAACTTGTCATTTTTAATTGTTCAGTACTAGAAATTTGTATTTATTGTGGCTTTCAGTTTACGAACACACAAACTGTGTCTTAAGTTATTGAGTATGTTTGTAAATGTGGTAAATCCCTCAATTACTTTAAGTACTGTTTATTTTGCTTTATATTTGTTTATTTGTTTATTCTTAAATTTGTATTTCGAATATTCACCAGTTCGTATTTCTAAAATTCGATAGTTCGTATTTTCGCCAGTTCGCATTTCGCCAGTTCGTATTTCTAAAATTTTGACTTCATGTCCTTTTTTGTGTTTTTACTTCTGTTTTGCTTACTATGCTGACAAATTCATTTAATTAATTAATTTATTTTCAACGCCCAGTAACTCGTAGCAGTACGCTTATCGTTCCAGGAGGTTTAACGTCTCCATGTTGCAGGGCCGGTTCTCATTTGTAACACGAGGTAGAGATCTGAACGCCTCGTCATCAGTTGCCTCAGTAACTGCAGCCTAAGTCGAGTGGCGGACGTTCGGAGCTTTGAACTTCCGACGTTATTGGGTATTGGTTTTTGTGCTAAAAATGCAGTGGCCGTAGATATTGCAATCACTTTTATTATAGAAATGTTCACAACTATACTAGTTCCAGGCACACGTGTCTAATCTTAGCGCTCGGGTGAGGTTTGGATTGCAGATGTGTGTCTGGAAGTCCAAAATACTTGCTGGAAGGTCATTGATGTTTCTGGATTTGAATCTTCCCCTCCCCAGTGAAGGCTTCGCTCCCACTTTATCATCTAGATAGTTGCGTTTCTCAATACCAACTTTCAATATTCCTTGTCAATATGTAGTAACAGATGCATTGAAAAAATATATGGTAGTGAGAGAAGTTTGAAGCTTCAAATTTCACTGGGGTACCACTCACTGCCATCAATCAAACAAGATTATTTTCTGTGGGAGTCCCACATTTGTTTTTGTGTCGCATATTGAAGTACGTAATTTTCGTGAAATAGGAAACCACGTACTTGAGCACAATTGATTTATTTTTGTATACTCGTTTGCTGCAACAATGATGCAGCTTTCTCAGCACGATGAGTTGATTGTTTTATTTCTCGAAGTTAAAAACTTTGTATTCTGATGTGGGAAAGTTAGAGGTTTTGTTTGAATGATTCGATGGAGTTCTTCCAGACCTGTGTTAGTAATGGAATAGCGGATAGATCGTATACAAGGATGGAATTTTGTTGGAAGATGGCCATAGATTCCATGAAGTTCTAGAGGAGATGAAACTTTGTGAATTATATACTGAGACTGGCGAATGTAAATCTGTGGTCCGTCGACCAACAATGAAGAACTATGGATGATTTCTCTGTGTCGCCATTTTTTACACGTTGCTGGTGTTCGTTAATTCTATGATTCAGTGCCCTCCTTGTTTGTCCAATATATGCGGATCCACATTAATACGTAATCTAGTAAATTCCCCAAGAAATGAAGTAAATCAGTGGGATCTTTCAGTCTACAAGATATACTGATGTTGCCGAAAATAAATTTCGTATCGGGCATGCCGGGCTTACAGTGCCAAATTCCGGTTTGGGCAGGATCGGACTAAAAAAAAAAAAACACGACATCTTTTTTACTGTCTATGTGCTAACTCATCAGTTGATTCCCTAAATCTAAGTACTTGGAGATTTATTAGAAATTCTGGTCTGTATTGGTGAAATGTCATGCAATATCAATGCTTAAATGATAAACAAGTAGGACAAGCTCGACAAGTGGGGGCACCCACTTGTCAAGATTCCTTACTTTTCCTGATATTATGAAATGCCGGGAAATAGTTGAAAAGTGTACATTAAGTATTTGGCCGATGTCTTGTACGGTTTGTCATGGATCTGATCCTATTAACACCTTTTAATTTATCCGAATCAATGGAGGACGGACGATGGCTACGGGGTTCTTTTTACAGGCTCAAATATTCTTAGCGGAACTTTCAAACCAATGCCGAGTGGGTCCTCATTTGTTTTTCCTTCCACCAAATGCTTTATTGATCTATTTTACAGCAGCCGCTGCAGAATTTTCCAATTTGAACTCGTAAAGGTACAGCAACCATGTTTGGCTGGGTTTCATGGAGTTTACATTGGAGTAAATATTATTTTAGTGTTCATCGAACGAAACAAATACTACAAGTACATCACTCACGTGTGCCGTTGCCACATGCCATTAAACATAAACCTCAGTCCTTACCTTCTTTCGCAACCACTAGAAAGCGCGTTATTCAAAGGCCATTTTATTCGCAACAACCCAGTAGTTTTAGCACCCCTTTCGTCTATTGTGGAATATGGCGCAAAGTTATTATACAAAGCTGACGTTTGTCTAACATTTGTTAAGTTGTTAAGCTTGAAAAAATCGGCAGCATATCCAGTTCCGTCCACACTTTTAGAAGCTTTCAAAGTTTGTTACCAGTATGGGATTTATTGGATGGGCTACCCGTCATAAAGAATGGAGAAGTTTCTATTTTTACTTTTCCGACTAGATGAACTTAAAAAGTTCAAGTAGACTGAGCTCCACTCTGCCTGATGTATCAGCTTCTTGTTGTACGAAAAAGAGAAAGATATTGTTCAGAAATTTATTAGGGGTAACCGAAAAGGACGTTTTGTGAATTTTTAGGCTTTCACTAGCAGAGGATATTTTTGCCCTTTGAAATTACGTGGTTTTAAAGAAATGCATTTTCAAGTTGTGCGGGTTGATAATGTTCAGTCCCTTTTTGAGACGTTCTTGGCGAAATTAATGTATGAGGTTAATGTTAATTGATTTAAAATGCCGTGCGTACATGCGCATGTGTGTAAATGTTAGCTGTTTTTTGTTTTAAACAAAATTATGTTTAATGAAGCTTTTTCTTTTATGGTCATTCTTATTAATTATTTCCAGGACGAGGCAGTTTGGTAAATTCAAATGTATACCTCCCTTTTTGTTCAGGTTCTTTCGTCTGAATATGCTTTTCCCCAAAGAGTCATTTGGGGCAAATATAATTAACGGTAGTATATCGTGATTTATTTTGACGATTTTCTACAATATTGGTACAGAGTATTTGAACATTACTGCGCATCGTGGCAATAAGTCCTTTCAGAGATACAGCTTTGGTGATTTAGTATAAGAGATGACTCTAAAAAAAAAGCTGTACCTGCGTTTCTTTCTCAAATAGCTTGAGTTTTCAAAAAAATTTATATTTCCGATTCATTGGCGTTAAAATACATCTACAGCATACAAGGGTCTGCACGATCCCGGCTAACTCAACATGAGAAGGGGGAAGAACTTGCAACAAAATTTTCGGTTTGCACACTGGGTGCATCGAAAAATAAATGCGCTCTCCCTTTAAGGCTTGAAGCCTTACAGGATCGTTTTCAACACATTTTGAGTTTCTACTCCTAGTCCAAAAAATCCAACAATACGAAACAGAGTTTTACGAAACTCACTGAAACAAAACAAATTTAACTACGATAGCAGTACTTTGCTATAAGAAATACGGAAAATGAACCTTAAATATAGATTTTGTTTTTATTTACGTCTATTAAAATTTAAAAGACAACTGTCTTAATTCAAGAAATCAAAATCAGAGCAAATTCAATCTCGACAACAGTGCACAGTGTGGTACATAAATACAAGTCAACTAAAACAACAGTAACACACATAGAGACTTCTGGGTCATAGAGCGCGTCATTTGGAGATCTCGGTTGCATTGTTTCGATGTTATTGCACACATCTTCATCAGGGAACTGAAGGTGAAACGACAAGCTGGGTCTTGAACAGAGTATTTATACCTACAATCTGGAATTACCAAGAATTTCTGGGAATACCCAGATTTCCTAAGATTACCCAGAATTCCATAAACCCCCAGGAAATTCCTAAATTTATGGAAAACCCCTTATGATGGAGTGAAAAGAACTAGTTTTCATATATTAGATAGCTTCATCCCATCTTCTCTATTGAAATTCTTTGGGTGTTTTAGAATTTCTATCGCCTCTTGAACCAATCTGTGGGACAATCGGTTACTTTTTCTAAGTAACGTTGCTTCTGTAAACTTTGTAATGCCCACCCACAAAAGACTTTAAAATAAGCCCAGAAATCCTCTGTCGGCGTAGATTAACTGGTTAAAGCGGCTCTCCGGAGTAGAACGTTTCGGGTTCGATTCTCGGCGTCGACATGAAGTAAAGATTTTCTTTACAACTTTATCTAATGATTCTTTTCTATGGCGTGTTCTGCTGCTCCAGACTTCTCTGGTTGGTAGAGCCGCACATACCTTTCATGTTCTTTCAACCTGGTGGTAAAAGATCTTCCAGTCTGCCCAATATGTACTTCACATTCTCAGGGTATTCTGTAGACACCTGGCTGTCTGTATGTTTCTCCGTCTTTCTGTTTATGACATGATGAAGAAGATCCTGATGATGTAGATGTCCTGCAGAAGATGTGTGCAATCACGTCGAAACGTCGGAACCGAGGTCTTCAAATGACGCGGCACTCTGACCCAGAAATCTCTATGTGTGTTGATGACTCTGGCCGCGAAAGCCTTCGAAGTTTAAAACAACAGTAATTTCTACGAAGAGAATTCAATAATTAAGTTTAATTAAGTATATCAACTTGTGAATGTACTGTAAAAGTACTTTTTATCACAGATTAAGGTTTTGCTCTTTCACGTTTCTCTTGCAAACGTTACCAGTTTAATTCAGTCAATTTTTAGGGCTTGATGTAGCTCACAAAAGTAATTTTTGTTTAGCTTACAACTAAAGTTTCCGGCTAACCTCGTGCAGAACCAATTACTTTTCGCTCTGGCGCTTTTCAAAATAGCCAATGTTTCTCCTCTTCTTCCTATACTCGAAGGAGGTCAAATTTTGAAGTAAGATCCGACTTGAAACTGTTTCCCTATTTAGTGTTTCAGGAATACGGTTTTGAGCGGAATTGTTTTCGTCTATTCAAAAAAATGTTTTGTTCTTTATAAAAGATTTGCCATACCTATCTTTTTCCACATTTTATACTGTGTTTCTTTCAACGTCATTTCATGATCTTTCATAATTTTGTTTTCCTTTCTTAGTACAGAGGAGGAGGAAAGGTTAGTTTTCTCTGTTTGGTTAATAAGGGGAGTAGTTAGTAAAGGTATTACTAGCAGGAGTCATGAAAAAATGTTGGGATCATTGTATACATATACAGAGTATATCTGAATTCGTGGTCCAAACGTGAGGGAATGGTAGAGCATATGGAATCAAACAATATTCGCCATAGACGCGCAGTCACAAACGCATTATGAGTCGGAAATCAGGGACGGGCATGCATGTTGCCAGAGTGAAGCTTATTACTGGAGTTAGTTACAACAAATGCTCAAACGACCTCCCCGCAACGGTCATATACGGTACAGAGTAGGAATCGGCCTACCTACTCATAAACACCGGGATACGTAATTTGCAACTGCACTGCTAATAGGAGATTGAAATGTTGAATTCGAATAGCATTGTCGTGTTCGCTTCGGTATGGAAGTAAAACGATTGAGGTAACCCCGTTAAGAATGAATCGCAGAAGTGATAGCCTCACTTGTAGAAAGCTCTCGCGGTTGGACTTTACTTTTTACACATAAAAAAAGCTATTTCACAGGTTTTGTAATAAATGCTTTGTAATAATAATAATAATAGCAAACGTTGACAATAATGTAAGGATCCAATTGGGTGAATAGTAACACGTTACAAATGGAGCTTCAGAGACTTAGAGAATTGCATTCCTTTTCGAGTAATATTTTACTTATTGAGAATATTCATAAAAGTATTTCCAGATAAAAAATCAAAATGTAGCTATGTATTTTTATTTTTAACAGGATTCCACTATTGCCAATGGTAGAAGAAGAGTCTTTCCCCGTTAAAAGGCGCGTACGCCATTGGAAGTAACTTAGCGAAATTATGAGAATTCGACAGTGAATTGTTAGTGACGCATGTTAATACCATGGGAAACGGATGATAAACGTAGTAGAAGAAACATATTAAGCTTGTACAGAACGAATGTTAGGGTGGTAGACGCATGTTAAGATACTAGGGGGAAGATGTGGAATGTCGCAAAACCACGATGTTAAGGTCGTAGAGATCAGATGTTCTGGTGGTAGGACTTATTTAAGAAGTTTAACAGAGGCTTATTAAACATGATTGAATGTTAAAGCCGTAGAAGCAATGTAGATGCCAATCATTTCCTCTGTGCAAAAATGTGACAGCGCAGACGTAACTACTTAAAAAAAATAATAATAGCCGTCTGGAAGAGAAAAACTTTGGCGTAAACAACAACAACAACTGCTATTTACATATTTGGCGAAATGCATATTGCGAAATGCATATGCATTGGCATATATGCCTATTTTTCGGGAAAATAGTACCCTGTCGTCTTTTATGAGTGTACTCTCTCTAACGAACATCGCGCATAACTCAGGCTGCGACGGACAGGCTGGCTAGAAGATCCTCCGTGGACTGCACGGGCATCACTTACACGATACTCTTCAAATGTCCCCAGAGAAAGAAATCCACATTAGATAAATCGGGTGATCTGGGGGTGACACGGGATGAGACCATCGAGCCCAATCCATCATCTCTCAAATGTAGCCTTCAGGTGCTGTAACTCTCTGGTGAAATGTAAGGGGCCCCCTCATGATGGAACCACATACAGTCACGTACGGCTGCTGGAACATCCAGAAGAGATTACTGCAAAACCTGTTTAAGAAAAATCAGGAAAGTACGACCGACGAGGGAGATCTGGCGGTAAGTAGAGTACAATTAAGCAGTGATAGAGGATCCCGACCGTGCATTTAGGATGAATCGCTGCAGGGGATACCGGCACTGGCTGCATTTGCGACTGCATTTTATATGACAAGTACTGTTTAATTCGATGTGTTCTACTATCCCTTCATGTTTGAGCCTGAATTCAGGGACACTCTATATATGCTGATAAGATAGAATATTACATGCACCACTTGCCCTGTATCGCGTAGCGCCACCTTTCGCCCGAATCACAGCCTCCAAACGGCGAAGCAAGACATAATGAGGTACAGAAACTTTGGGAAAGGTACAGTAGACAAAAATGCGAATAGTGAGCATTTTATGAGTTTTACATAGAGAACGAAGAGACGTAACAGGTAGTTGGTGTTCATCAAGATCCTTCTGCAAGTGGTTCCATGAATTCTCAATGGGATTGATGTCTGGTAATCAAGGGAGTCATGAGAGTGTGGAGAGGTCCGTACTTCTCCAGCCATTCAGTCAAATGCTTTCACTTATGAGGTGGGATATTGTCCCTCCGGAAGGTGGAAAAGAATGCAGATGTTCTGTGAGAAGGCTGTAAGAGTAGGTGGAACCGTTAACGGGGACGTCTTCAGAGGCACCATGGGACCCAGTTCAGCCCAAGTGAAGACACCCCAAACAGAGATACCACTTCCACCAACCCGCGTTACTCCGATGTGGCATGCTGTGTGAATAGCTGCATGTGGTTTACGCTAGACCCGATGCCTGACATCAGCAAGATGAAGGATGAAACGGGAGTCAATAGTCACGGAGTATAGAAGGTTTTTCAATACTCCATGATCCACCTTTTGTGGGTCTTTGCAAACGCCAGCAACACGTTTTGCGATTCAGGAGTTATCATGGAACACGAACCGGCCGTCGGCTGTTGATTCCCAAATCACTTATATTCCAATGCAATTAATGGCTGTTGCACACTCACTTGTAATGAAGGCACTCTGGTTATATTGTGCCTTTATTTCTTTCACAGTAGTGCCATGATTGGCCGTAACGATACGAGCCAGTTGAGCTTATTGCACTGTCCGCTTGTGGCACGATAACTAATATCTTTGCCGGTTTTCATGTAATTTTGATACACAGTAGGGACTATTTGTCGTGGAAAACCCAAACGTTTTGCCGTTGCGGAAACTGAACAAGACACCTTCCTAGCTCCTAGTATTTTTGCCCTTTATCAAGCTCGTTTAAATATTTACCTTTTCCTATTCTTTCATACTGCCTCATATCTGCCAAGGTGTGCCGTTCTTAGGTATTTACAAATGTCTAAGACCAGGTCCGCAGCTATATCTTTGCTGTTTTCCTGGACATTTACATATTCTGCGCGAGGTGCACGTAATATTGGTAATAACTGGTAAAGACTTGGATGGCTTACTGCGGAATATTATTCCAAGAAGACAAAATACGTATTCACAGTTCGTCAGTTGTTGCTGCGCATGAGGACATTTCGTCCAACTTTCTATCGATCATATGCCACAAATGTTCGATGGGGGATGACAAATCGGGCGACCGTGAAGGTCAAGAAAGAGTTGACACTTGGCGGTCACAAAAGAAACGTTGCACCATGCGTGCTACATGGACATGTAAATAAACTACGCTTTTGTCGACGCAGGGATTCAAACCTATCGATCTGTCATCTCTTTAGAGACAGTTTTTCCACTTAAGCTATGCCGACGTTTATTTGGGAAGCTTAATTTCGAAGTCTTTTGTAGGGAGAACCTTACAGGCAGTAGCATTATTCTGTTGAAAGCTAGTCCCAGGATAATTCTGTAGCAACGATAAGACTCGGCGAATGTGCCGCTGACTATTCATAGTACCTGAGATTCCTAGAAGGCAACATCGTGAATGAAATGTGAGGCCATCCGAAACTATGACGCTGACAATACGGCTATATCTAACAATACGGCTATATCTGACAATACGACTATATCTGACACCCTGCAATGTAGACTTTCATATGGCATTCCTCACAGTACTTGTGAAAGCGCATCCGGTCGTCATGGTTCTAACAAATTGTATCTATACTCGTCGTAGAAGATGATATGCTCCCATAACTCCGGTGTCTTCGTTTTTTACATCCTTGCAGTCTCTGACGACGACGGTGGCAGGAGGTCAAAGGAAGTCTCAAACATGAATGCCGAGCTACAAACCCATGTTGTAGCAATCACTGCGGAACGGTGCTGGGAGACATCATCCCATGTGTTACTAGTGTCCTTCATTAATGTACTAACGCTGTTAAAGTTACAGAACGATCCATAACCGTGATACGCAACAAATGTCCATCTTCCCGTTCTGACGTGCCTGTAGGTGTTTAGTTAGACACTTCGATGCATGGAACCTCCTTCCATCCATTGTTTCCAAATACGCATCACAATACTAGCGTCACGTCCAACACGAACTGCGATATCAGAGTACGAGAAACCACGTTCTCTCAAGATTACAACTCTTCTTCCTTCAAAGTCCGTCATTTGTTCATAATGTTGTCTGGCTCTGAGACAAGTATAATTATGTGCTATCAGTGGAATAACGACAGACTTTACCAATGCATTAATTGAAATTTGCTTTTTGTTCACTCCTTTTTTATATTTTCTGAGCCACATTTCACCCACAATTGTGCGCGCAACCTCTTTGCATGCACAACTGAAATTGCAATTATTTGCATCTTCTATGCTAAACGCTGACGGAAAATGAAATCCCAGAGCCACGAAGAAGCTGATGTCGAGGTATGCTATTCAGGAAACACATGTGCCTAGGTGATATATTTATTTTATTAACGTTTAAAGTCACGGGTTAAAGTATGCGCGAGAATAGCTGCTCTTCACATGTAAAATTTGAATGCAATAATAACTGCTATAGTCGCCACGATTTTGAATGCAAGGATGCAAACGTGCATGCATTGTGTCGAACAGGTGCCGTATGTCATTTTGTGGGACGGAGTTCCATGCCTGTTGCAATTAGTCAGTCAAATCAGCAACCGTACGTGCTAGTTGTATATGACGCTGAATTTTACGTTCAATGATGTCCCATACGTGTTCAATGGGAGAAAGATCTGGGGATTTCACGGCCAAGGCAACATGTCGACACCCTTTAGAGCACGTTGAGTGACAGCAGCAGTCTAGAGACGAGCGTTATTCTGTTGAAAAACGCCCGTGGAATAGTCATCAAGAATGGCAGCACAGCCGGTTCAGACACTATTCGGACGTGCAAATTTGCTGTTAAGGTGCTTGGGATAACGACTGGAGTAGTCCTGCTGGCATAGGAAATTGCTCTCCAGACCATAACTCGTGGTGTAGGTCAAGTGTGTCTACGCCGCACAAACAGCTGGGTTCCAATCACTCACTCACCTGACCTCGTTCTCACCAACATATGGCCATTACTGGCATCAAGGAAGAGAAATGGCTCTCATCGTGTAATGTACTAATATTCCCTCCCCTCACTAATATCGGTTAACATGCCTGCGCAAACGCGAAAACACGGAACTAACCGTCACTGCAAACCGCCACCTTGACAGAAACGAGTCAGAAGACGTCACAAAACTGTGGCGCATTGAGC
>JJRW01S0008186.1:28938-39004 GCA_001188405.1 Loxosceles reclusa | reverse complement strand
GAAATAATATTTTCTCCAATTACTGGTTGAATAACCCTCTTCGTTAAATTTTAATAAACCGACTTCGGTTATCCGGTCATTCGTGCAGACATGGCAGAGGCTTATGCATCGTTAGGCTGGTTCCTCCAGAATTTGGGATTGGGGTTTTGGACGCGGCACAAAGATGAGGCCGTCTGCGAGGTAAACTCTAAGGTCTGTCAGAATTCGGTGGTTGTTCAAAACCTCCCGTGCCTACTGTCGAAGGAGGTATTAAGACCTCACTACTTGATAGGTTCTCAAAGTTGGGCTCTGGTGGGAGAGACGGCTGTCATTGGGCTCAAGGTCCAAACACGTAACTTAACGTGAATACAAATGGGCACGCAACATCGTTGGTGCATCCTGTGTATAACCATGGTAACACATTTTAAAGTATACCAGCATCACATATAAAAAATCCATATAATTTGACTGATAATAATTCACTTCTCTCCTTGAAGTCGTTTGCCCCTCTTAATGTAACACTGTGCAAAGCTTTCGATTGCATGAAAAGTACTCACCTTTCTCGCTTAGAAAGCTGCAACCTTTTTTCTGATTTTGAAGCAGGTCTTAAAATGTTCTCGTCTCGAACACCGTCGTCTAGACCTTCTCTTTTACGTCTGACATTAATCTGTGGTAGGGATTCCCTTCTTCTCTGGCCGTTTCTCTTTTGCGTTGGAACATCAGGTTGCTGTCCAACAAGGGGCAGTTCTTCGCGGGCTTTACCATTTTTACTAACATACTCTTGGTCTTGGTGGTGTCCCGGAAATGTTTTGTCTTCGGGAATTGTGCTTTTCCAAGATGAACCAGCATAGGGTGAGTGCTGCTCGACTTCTGCCTTGTTTGAAGTTAATGTTCTCGAAGAGGAATATTTTGCTAAGTCGCTTTTGCTTTGCCTGTGGTACCTTTTCGAGAATGAACTTGATGAATCCATGTCATCGGAATTAAGGTCCACGATCCCACTTGAGATGTCGGTACTATCGGGATCTATTTTTGGAAGTTTAGCGTCAATTTTGGCAGTGGTATGACCGAAGTCTATCATGAAGTTACGACGATTACTGTAAAAGGATTCCACTGTACTTACGTATCCTGATGAGTCTTTGAGACTCGATCGGTCACTGTCAGTTTGCGCTTGTTCAACTCTTCTATGATCTCTCTTTAGTTTATCTTTTTTCGGCTCTTGCATGTTAATTCGAATACTAAATTCTGGATCACTTTTTCTTTTGATAACGAGTTTCATTTCTCCCTCTTCTGGAGAAGAAGATTTTTGGCTTTCTGCAGTGGTTTGGCTATCTTGCCTGTCAAATTGTGTCCCATCACGTGCGCCATCGGTGACCTTTTTCTTTTTCTCCTTGTCAGAACTGGGAGAGCTTCTACCGTTTTGACGTTGTTCTTTTACCTCAGATTCTGTCGCTGTTTCATCGTCAGTTTTCTTTGTTTTCTCTTTAGAAGTTTCTCCGTTGATAGTTCTAGATGTTTGCATCACTTGTTTTTTATCATCATTAGAATCTGCATGTTCCTGATCACTTTCTTTTACTGAATCTCTTCTGGGATTTTCAAGAAGCTCCCCAGCGAATTCACCTTGAGAAATTTCTTTTACAGCGCCGTCGGTTTTAGAGGTTCCATTGGCATCTTGGTTTACGTCTATTTCGTCATTTTCGTCACCATTTTCAATTAAGCGATGATCTAATGTTTGACATTTCAGATTTAGGTCATCCTCTGTGTTTTCAGGTTGGTCAGTTTGGATGCTTCTTTTACTTTCCTCATCTTTTCGAGACGGAATATTGTCTGCTTCACGCGTTTCAGTTATGTCGCAACCAGGTCCTGTGACAATTTCCTCTGACATCTCTTTTTTACCGGAATCTTGATCATCTTCCGTTGTTAAAGCAAGATCGCTTTTCCCATTTGTAGTAGTTTTGTGTGCTTCTTTAAATGGGGGAACTGCGTCACCTTTATGCATTTCTGCCTTTTCACTTTTTTCCAATGTCGTTGCATTCTCGCCTTCAATAGATGAGCGAATTTCGGTATCACCCATAGGTTGACTTGTTTTAACTGGATCCTTATGCAGATCATCTTCGTTTTCTTTCGTAGTCTGTCGTGCTCTTTCATCTTCCTTAATCAATGTCACCTCTTCACCTTCCTTAGCAGTACCCATTTCTTCATTGTCCTCAGCCATTTTCACTTCTTTTTCATCTCTAGTAAATTCCGCTTCTTTTTCTTTATTAGACATGCCCAAATTGTTAGTCTCCTCCAAAGTACCTATCTTGTCATTTTCTTCAGATGGACGCGCGTCTTCATTTTCCTTAGATGGACAGGATTCGTCACCTTCTATAGTTTCTTTGCCTTCTGCTTCGTTACTATTTTTAGTTACATTAATTGGAACAGTTTTTTTAGTTGGACTTGTTTCACCAATGTTTTTAGTTGTGCTAGCCTGTCCAAACTTCTTAGTAGGACTAGTTTGGACAGGTTTTTTAGTAGGAATAGTTTGGATAGGTTTCTTGGTAGGACTAGTTTGAACAGGCTTTTTAGTAGGACTAGTTTGAACAGGTTTCTTAGTAGGACTAGTTTGGGGAAATTTCTTAGCTGGACTAGTTTGCAGAGGTTGTTTAGAAGGACTAGCTTTGGTAGATTGTTTAGCTGGACTAGCTATGGCGGATTGCTTAGTCAGGCTTGTTTGGACAGTCTGTTTAGCTGGACTACCTTGCCCTAACTTCTTTTGTGGGCTAGTTTGTCCAACTGTCTTACTAGGACTAGACTGATCAGCTCTCTTAATTGTACCTCTTATCGGTTTCACGGTTTCTTCTGATTCCTTACTTGGGTCAGCTTTCTTGGCCATATCTATTTTACTTCGAGATGTAGTTTTGTTTTTTGCGCCTTCTCTGGAGCATCGGCTGCTTTGATTGCTTTTTTCTACTTTCTCTGATGGAACAACGTGTCCTTCTTTTACTGTAGTTCCTTGCTTACCACGTTGAAGCGTGTGTTCTTTTGCTATGTTCTCACCACGCCTAACAGTGGTAACTTTAGGTTTAGTAATTCTGTTTTCACTAGTCAATTTGGGTTTCTTTTTCACTGTATGAATAGGACTGTTCCCAGATCCAAAGTGCACCCATAGAAATCCGGGTTTATCTAAACTGGACTGAGGTTGACGTAACCTTTTGGGTTCAGTTGCCTTCTCTTGATGCCGTCGACTTTTCTTGCTACGGCTTTGGCTTGCAGCATTCATGCTATTGCAGAAAACTGTAACTTCACCTTTTTCGTTGAGCTTTCGGAATTCAAAGGTGTCCTCATCAAAAGGCTTGGCGGCTGCATCTGGATCTGCATCTTCGTCCACGAAAAAAATGGCCCCAAGATTGCGTTTGAAGCTCTCTGTCTGTTCGTTTTCTGTATCAACTGTGCTTGATGATTCTCTAACTTCTTCTGTTGGCTGTAAACGGTTAGCTCTTTCTTCATCGTCGTTTTTCGGTTCAACGGTATTAATCTCTTGAGCACTATCCAGAATGCCGTGCTGAATTGCATTAATCACTTCGGCATCAACTACTTGCGTCCCTATGTCTCTTTTCACAACCCTGCGTTTGGGTGAATCGTTTTTACGTAGTTGGTGATGGTCGAATTCTTCTTCGATTAGCTTCGCTTGCACGGCTACGTCTTCCTTAAATGTGAGTTTCTTTTTAGACCTATAACTAGGCATAATAGTTGTAGGTTCTGAAAGGGTGTCCCGATTTTTTGGATAACGTTTCACAACAGATTTGGGCATTCTCTCACGTCTAGATGGTTGGGTTTGAGGTTTCGTTTGATCTATTCTGGTCACTGTTCTCCTTACATTCCTGTGCTTCTCCGAAACTTGAGTTCCCGCGTGTCGAATACTCTGCTCGCTCTCAACTGCTGCCGCATGTGTATCAGCGCCACCGCAAACATCGTTCACATCCTTATCTGGAACTTGATTACGTGTAGGTCTCACGTATTTTGTAAGTATTCCTTTTTCGTTTTTCGCTGGCGTTTTGGGCTGCTGGCATGTGATATTTGAAACATCGCTTGAAGGCCCGCCGGTAACATGCGGCTCCTGATGATCTTTTCTTGTTTCGTTGTCTTTCGGCCTGGGATTGTGGCTTTCGGTTTGTTTTACCCGCTTCTGTGTTTTTTCCTTTGCGCCATTTTGTTTCTGGCCACTTGGATTGTCTGAAAGAGTAACATTATCGCTTGCTGGATGTAATGGCATGCCGCTAATTTCAGAAAAATCTGATGGTCTAGAGATAAACGTTTTTTCACGTATCATGCGTTCATCAGCTTCTGACTTTTGTTCGAGCTCTATCGATCCATCAGTAGTCTTTGTCAACTGATCTTGCTGTACTTCTGTTCGTAAGTCCTCTCCAGTATTTTCATATTCCTTTGTCAACAAATCCTCGCCAGTATTTTCCTGTTCCGTTGTCAATAAATCTTCGCCAGTATTTTCGTGTTCCTTTTCTGGTAAGTCCTCAGCGGCATGTGTTGGCGAGTCCGCACTTGTATCTCCGTGTTCCTCTGTTGGTAAGATTTCAATAGCGCCTTGCGTTACTTCACATTTCTCATGGTCTGATGTATTATCTTTGCTCTCGGTGGCATTTTCCAGTGGCAATTTGTCATTCCCATTCTTTTCGTTGCTATTTTGTGTCTTTTCTTTTTCAACAGACAATTTTTCATCATTTGTTTCACAAGGTTCTTTGTTTTCCTTCAGTTTATGAAATGTTTCAGTGCTTTCTTTTTCCGTCTCCGGCTCTGGGTGTGTTTCTGGAGCATTTACTGTTTCTTCAACAGTACTTTCTTGATTTTCAACATTTTTTGCTGTTTCGTTTGCAGCATTTTGTGTGTTGGTTTTGATTACAATAGGCTCATCCAAGTTAAGATTTTCATCTGCTAACGTAACTTCATTCTCAGAAAGCTTCTTTTCTTTATTTTCTGCATCTTCAGGGAATGAGCCAACTCGCTCGAGTTTACCATTTGCGTGGCTTTCAATTATTTCCTTAGATGAGTTGACAACGGCAACGGATGTTTCCAAGTCCTGAGATTGCATTTCTTTTACAATTTTATTAGAAGTATCCGCTTGAGGTGCTAGTTGCTCCTCTACGAGTTCTTGTTTATCCTCCTTTTCTGCATTGCCAGTTTTTTCTGGAGTATCATCATCATCTAACTCTGATGGAGCCTGACGTTTTAAAACAGATTTGTGCTTCTCATGGTTTTCTCTTTCTGTACCATTAACCGTTTCCTGAGGCATGCTTAATTGGCTTTGGTGTTCCTCCGCAGATTCGTGTTCCACATCTTTTACTTTTCTCACATCCTCAGATGATTCCTCAAGATCATTTAAATTTGACGGAGTTTGACTTTCTTCAGCAAATTTACTTTCTTCTTGTTCTTGGACATCACCATCTGTTTCTTGAATATTATGTATGTCTGACGGACATTGATTTTCGTCTGCCGAAACATGTACTTCGCCTTTGTTCTTTCCAACATCGCCAAATGTTTTCTGATTATCCTGCATGTCCTCTGAACCTTCTTCTTTGTTAGAAGACTTGTGATCGTCTGTTTCATCGCCAGTTGTTTCTCGAAGAACATGCGAGTCCGATAGATTTTGGCTTTCATCAGCAGATCTATGGTCTTGTTCGGCCACATCACCAGTAGTTTCCTGCAGATTACGTAAATCTGATGGACTCTGAGTTTCGCCAGAAAATTTGCAATATTGTTCTTCACTTTTCTCTTCTTTCATATCACTAGGTGTTTCTTGACGATCATGCAATTCTGACTGACTTTCGTCGACAGAGTTACTTTGTTCATGTTTCGTTTTATCTAACGCTCGTTCTTCTTCAGAATCTCTCTTTTCATCCATAGGTTGACTTTTTACATCTGGCGTTTTTCTAGCACCTTCTTTAACTACTTTTGTATTTTCTTCTTTAGAACCATCGCTATCAGAAATAGTAACCTCATTTTTGCTGGCACATTCCTCGATGATGATTAACGGAGGAACTTCATCTCCATCTCCATCACTGCCACTATCTTCCTTAGCTGACTTTACGTATTCACCATTAGCAGTTTTCTCTTCCGATTGGCGTTTGGTTTCTTCATCAGTAGGCTGGCTAATGGTAGAATCCTTTGCAGATGCTTTCTTTGAATTTTGTTGGTCTTCGGGGACAACTTCTGAAATTTCATCGGTCATAACTGACGGTTCATTTCCTACAGACGGCAAATCATCCTTTATGTTATCTAGTTGGTCAGCAGCATTTGGATGTATTTGTGAAACGTCTTCTGATTCATTTTTGTTTACATCTTCATTACCAATTTCGGTTTCACGTGTTTCTTCCTGGGGGTGATCTATGTCAGATTGGTTTTGTCCCTTTTCAGCTTTTTGACGAATTTTTGCACTGCTGGCATCTTCCTCAACAGTAGATTCATAATTTGAGCCACTGATTGTTCTTAAGCAATTTAATTTATTGTCTTCAGTAAAATCACTTTTCGTTGCATCTTGCACATGACTTTCTGTGTCGAAATTATTCGCTGTGTCTTTCTCTTGGGACACTAGTCCTGGTTGAGTTTCTGTATCTGAAGCTTTCCTTTCCTCATATACTTTTTTTGGTTCTCCTTCTGGGGATTCTTCGGATGCTTCCTTTTTGTCATGCGAGTCATCATACAGATCTCGTCGCCATAAGGATGTTTCGCTTTTACACCGCAAGACTTCTGATTCTCTTTTATATTGAGAAAATTCGCCATCGGAAACATGCTTTTTCTTCCTGATTCTTCTTTGCAATACAGGACTTGTATGTGCACCTTTATTAATATGACGCGGTCTCGCTTCCATCGGTGGAGGTTCCTCCATGAAATCCGTGACTGTGTGCTCGTACTGAATAACGGGAGACAATGACGACGTTCTCAAACTACCATCTCTATTGGGACTGTATTCATGATGATGGTGATGATGATGATGGTTGTGGTGGTGATAGTGGTGGTACCCATGGCGCCATACTCTGGCATCAGGAGTTTCTTGCATGATATCCGTGTCCATTGCGCTCATTTCAGAGGTGTAGGGGCTACTTTTGTGGAAGTCTGCACAAGGAACTTGTAAATGCGGTCTGTAACCTCTCCTGGATCTTCCAGTTTGTCTGCTTCGATGTCGTTCTCTGCAGTAAGCTTCTTCGTCATCTCTACCTGCTTGTCCTCTCACTGAACTGTATATCCCTACTGCGCCTTCACCCTCTATTTCTGGAAGATTTACGGTTCCTTGTTCCTCCGGTTCCTCTTCTAATCTTCGATCCCGATGTTTTGCTTTCGTTTTGGAATGCCTATTGCGATACGATTTACGTCCTTCCAAGGGCGATCTTCTCATTTGGTTGTTCATTCTTTGAATCATTTCGTTTGTTCTAGACACCACGTTTATGTCCTCTTTCGTTTCATCCAACGTCCTTAAGTTCCTTTGTGAACCTTCTCTGCTACCAACAATACGCGGTTCAAATTGATTTTTTCTGTGCATCGTTGAATCTGGATGACCTTCCATAGTGTCTTCCAGAAGCCCGTATTGATAGCCTTCTAACTTGGCTTGCCTTCTTTGTTGGATCTTCTTCAGATACGGATATCTGGGTCTTTCCTCTGGTTTGTGCCCACTACTAGTTTCGCTTTCTTCGATAGGCTGTCCCCACTGTCTTGCATCTGATCGTTTCTTTCGTAGTCTAGTCAGCTTAGGAACTTTCACATCTTTGACGTCTTCCGTGTCACTTCCAACGCTTTGTGACTGATACGGAGCATCTTTCGGTGTACTTTGTTGGTTTTTGTCAATGCCATTAGAGTCACTGTCCATGCCGCTTGCGTGACTTGAGCAAGTGCATCTTTCGTCTGCTTCACCAAAGACACCATTAAAGTCCTATAAAAGGAAGGAAAAAAGAACCTGTATATATATACATATTTTCGCAAAGAAAAAAGGCCCAAAAGATTACGAAAATGTGTCACGTAGGGAAGCGTGACTACAAGGATTAGATGTAAAATTACTACAAGGGTTCTAAAGCAAATTTACTACAAGACGAAAAATTAGATTATTTTAATTAATAAGTATAAATTAGGAATTCTGAATATTTAAGAGAATCTGTCGAATGTGAGATCCGGGGGAAAGTAGCTTTATAAATACGCCAGGAGCAGTTTACAGAAGCATGGTCCATAACAGCGAGACAGAGAACGATATTTCTCACGATAGCCGTCCTAACTTAAAAGGAGAAGTCAGGGAAAGAAGTTGTAAAATATACCAAAAAGGTAGGTACACAGAGTTCTCGCAAATCTCCGAAAAAGCCTGAAAGGGAGTGATCAGTGTAATGTCCACCCACAAATGACTTTAATATAAGCTACTCAGTTATCCCGTCGGCATTGCTTAACCGGTAAAGCGGTCGCTCTAGAGATGACAGATCCGTTGCTTCGAATCCCGGCGTCGACAAAAGTAAAGTTTTTCTTTACACCAGCTGGCAATGTTAGAATTTTAAAACATACGCTGGCCTTTGTCAAAAGCGTGGCAGAAAAAAAATCATAAAATGTCTGAACTGGACAACAGAGTCACGAAATCCATTGAAACTCAAATTTTGAGTACAGATCCAGAAGAAGAATAAGTCAACAAATCTAGCGCCTTTTTTTTTTACATTTATGGCTAAAATTTCGTTACGAGGGGCAGCTGGAGAAAGCCTTTCACCAGCACCTGTTCCCGGGAAGAAAATTACCAACCCGAGTATAGCAGGCCCAAACTGACCCACAAAGCGCCCTAGTTTTACCCTTGGAGGAGGGGACTGGCCCAATCTCCAAGGGAGAAAAACCCAATGTGAGGTAACGGGCAGTTTCTAGGGGAGGAAGTCGAGGGAACCACAATTGGTCAGTGGCGTAATTAAAAAAATTGACGAGAGGAAGAAAAGTACGAGGATCGAGGTGAAAAAGAAACTTTCGTAGTGTAAAAAAAAGGCAGAGTTATGCTGACGGAAAACCCGAATGAACGCAAGAACTTGGTAGATTAAAGGCGAACAGTTTTACGCCCGGTTCGAGTCCCCGGTTAGCGGAAGTAGTGTTTGTTCCGTATAGAATGAATGCATTTTCAAGATGAAGTACGGGTTCGCATCAGTGCTCCATTGCGCGTGCATAGAAAGAGCGGTAATGGTGACGTCATGCGAGACGTCATTTGGAGCCCATTGGTTTTGCGATTTCTTTTTCGGTGATTGCGTAAGCTCGTGTTTTTTCTTTTCATTGCTTTTGGTGATCGCAAATAGTGAAAGGTTTTCTCGGCTGTGGTCATGGGACGTCCCTTGTTTGCATTTCTCCGCGTGGACTCCGTTTGCATTGTTTCCACTGCAGTGAGATATTTTTCGTTTCTCACAGTTTTGTTGCTTTTGTGCGCGGAATTGTTTGGGTTCCGTTGTGAGTTACGCTGAGAAATTCACAGAGAGTTACAGGAGTTGATCTAATTGGCGCTACAAAAGCAAATAGCCCCCCTCCGTTCTTGAGTTTATCTTAAATTTAAAATTTAAGTTTTTAAATTTAAAATTTAAGCCAGCTTTCTTTACAATGTAAAATTCTTGCATGATATGTATTAAGTTCGTGTTATTCAGGTTGTTCAGTATTAGAAATTTGTCTTGATGTGTTCATAATTTTGAAAAGGTGTGTTTTTAAATCAATTTGCACGGTATCGAAAATAGGTGTTACAACTTTTCAAATTACTTAAATTTCTAAATAGCTTAAACTCCTGCATTTTACTTTTGGTTGTTTTTTTGTTGCAAAATCTAATTTTCTCGGACTATGACATTACTCATTGATACTTAAATGCGAGATCGTCGATTTTGGAGATAATTTATACATGTAACATAACCTTTGTCTTTATATATGTATACACAATGACATGAGTTGTAACGTGGCGGATTTTGAGGGCAATTTGCGTATTACAGACTGTTCGGCAGCATTCAATGCCCTATTAATAATGAGCAATTTATTAACATGATATTAAATGAGGCCGTGTAAATGAAATGCTTCCCTGCCAATAAATAGTGTGTTAAAACTATATTATAATTTT
>JJRW01S0008182.1:0-11511 GCA_001188405.1 Loxosceles reclusa | reverse complement strand
GGTTTACCTGTAGTTCGCCGTATGATTACTTTATTTTCGTACTACTTGCATCTCTCCATTTTGTTTGTCAACAACTCTGTTGTTGCTTCTTAACCAGTTCACAATGCTTCACTGGCCACTGGAGTTCTACAGTCCATTTTATTGTGTTTAGCACCGAATGATTTTTAAAGGTTCTTGTGTTAACTAAACTAAACATTAAACTCTAAAGGACCAACTAACAAATCTTATTACTGCTCGTGACAACAATGTTGGCTCAGTCTTTGGCGAACATATGCCAATATCACCGCAGACTCTTGACTCCAGACCAGAAGTTTCAGTGTTCACCAATTGGCTGATTGCTTGAAGTTTAATAACTGGTTGTTGGCTGCTTGGTTAATAGAAATTAAATTGCACAACTGCCTGTAGAGACCATGCTATGCCAAACACAAGGGAGTCACGGAACACTTTATGGCTCGGAGACGCCACATCACTCCCCCTTGGGTAATTGGAATTTAATAGCACAAGTTTATGAGGCTGTTAGTTTCTTATTTTCACCTCGTCCGTTATTTTAATGACGCCAAAATTATTGCAAAATTTAAAGAAAGAAATGCGTGGCTTATACAATTTTCCAAAGCGAAAGCGTTTAGGGATTCCACCCCTTAAGTATTGGTTTGCATCACACTTTGGCGATTTTCGCGTGGGACCAAGATTACCGGCGCCAAGATTGCAGCCAAGTTTAAACAACAAGTTTAAATGTAACATTGTTATTTCAGTGTGCAAACAAACCGTATAAGTCCTCAACTCCAGTGCTTTTTATTATATATCGATTGCTTGACAACTTTCGAAACTACAACCGGTAATTACGCTTCGATTCGATTACCCCCAAGTTTGAATAAAGTAAATAGAAGCGTGGGTTATCCAATTCGGAAAATTTGTGGGATTAGTTGGTTATTTGATTACCATTGATTAGTTATTGATTAGTTATTTGAAAGTTAACGGCACATGAACCTGTAAAGGCCATGCTGTGCCAAACACAAGGCGATCGCAGAACACTGTGGCTTGGGCACCTCGAAGACGGCACGTCACTCCCCGTACTCACCGAAAGGTCAGCCCGTGAGGGGGGGGGGAATTGTGGAAAGGACTGTGTGTAGTGTTTCCTCCCGTTCGGATTGGGTACCTCGGGGACGAAACTCAACGTCTTCACAAAAAACAATGTGTGTCCCCGAAAGGATTGCATGTTCAAATTACGTCCCGGCCACCACTGCAAACTGGCCGCAGTGTATCGTCACTAAGCAGTTGACGTTCGTATCAGCTTAAATAAATTACCTTCAGACAGTATATAACAAACCGAATAATATTAATTATCTGGGTAAGGTTGGCGTTTTTTTTTTTCCCCGCAACGAAAAACGTTTAAGAAGATATTTTGATTTCCGTCGGAAACGGCTTTTTAATTTTCTTCTATATGGCATCAGATAAAATTATAGTGCAACCGTAAAGATAGATTCTCCTAGCTCAAACCAATTGCCTTTTCTTCTTCCAACACGCTGTCTGCATTTGTGTACGTTACACCTCCATAGAGTGTCAGCAGATATGTACAATTGCAGTGAGAAACGGAACTCCTCTCAGGGGCTCGCCTTTTGGTGTATACGAGGAGTGACATGACGCCCACAAGCCACGTAGCATTCCGTGATCACCTTGTGTTTTGCAGAGCATGGCCTTTACTCGCCTTTATATTGCCATTAAGCTTTAAATAACCACTTTAAGACAAATGTAACAGACGCATAATCAGAATGCAAATTTTAGAGAAAAAAAAAGAACACACACGTTGTCAAGAGTGATGATTACTATTATTGTTGTTTTATGGCCCGAGGAACTATTAAGATCATACTGTGCCAGATACGAGATGAATATGAACAAGGTGAGGACAAACACACACACACCCATGCCGACTGGGACTCGAACCCGGGTTCCTCAGCGCAGCAGTTGTCAAGAGGGAAACAGCTAACTACGCGGTTGCTATGTTCCCACGGAAAGGGGGTTGCTCTAATTCATATTAGATCATCGATGCCATTATTGGCAGTACATCCCCTTGTCCAGGGTAATACTAACGTATCCAAAGCTGTAGCACAAACAAACACATTTATAAAATTGTTAAAAAGAACATTCGCGAGACTCTCCTCAACGGCGACAGCAACAGAACTCTCTGCAGTTCACAAAAATACTCGTTCTTCTTGCTGCCTCGTTGCTCGTGACAAGAAGGTTGGCGAACATGTCGCCGCAAAAGAAATCACAAACAAAAGTGAGGATAGAATTCCTTTCATCACAGGGTTAATCTTCCTTCAATAGCCTGCCATGCCGAACCTAGAAAGCTGCTCACACGTGCACATTTGCGGATACGTAACAAATTGCTTAAGTTTAACATCACAAATACAAATACAAATATCAAAGTCGGCAACAGGCAAAAGCCCACCACGGCCAACCGCGTCAAAAATCGAGAAAACCGTGGATAACACCACCGCCGTCCAAATTAGGGAACAAAATTCCCTCGTCAAATATACACAAAGAAAAACGGAAGCAATATCACACAAACAGACTACATATAAAAGAAACTAATACACCATACTACCAAAAAAACTGCGGAGACCCTCTCTGTTGTCAACAACATTACACAAATTAGGGAACAGAGCTCCCTCGTCATAAGAAATAATGCACCATAAGTAAATTAATTAAAACACATGAATCAATTAAAAATAGAAACTAAGCATGACGAAAAAACGTGCAGAAGACAAATAATAATAACAATTAGGAAAGGAAACGTAAAACCTTAAACGACCATCCAAGGGCAAAACACCCAAGACCGAATACATCGGCATAACCAAGACTCAAACCATGAAGATTTAAATCTAAAGCCAATCAGAGCAAACAGGGGAGAACGAAACTTGTCATTAGACACAACTACTGAGTTGCTCATCTATTTTTCTCTTAAAGCTCTCAATCGTCTTTGCCTGAATCACTTCCTTCGACAATATAATATACAAATGGAATGCGAGTGTGTACTAATCGAAATCTCGTAAAAACAATTACAACTCAATTACTGTTTAAACATATCTGACAATATCAGTGTCACAATCTCAGTAAAGCAATGCTAGTAAATAAATGTACAATATATTAAATTAGCTCTTCAGAGCTCTGGGTAAAAAGTCTCTACAAACTACAAATCACTCTTTGCAACTGCAAGTAACTCGATTTGCAATAACACTCTTGTCTCTGCAGCCAACACACTACATTCAGGCAAACCTTAACTTCCTGATATAAACCAATCAGCTAATTCCCTAATCAAACATTAAAAACTGAGAAAAGAAAACTCAAGTACTAAATTTATTTTCGCTAGGAAGAGAGTCGGTAGGGGATTATTATTCAGTCCCTCGGCATCTGGCACAACGGATGTCGAATCTCAAGTTCTCTTCGTTTTAAAATGAATCTGAACACGTTGTAGCTTCGCTTGATAACTTCGAATTACTTCACTAGGACGAATTTAATTTGGGAATTATGGCCCTAATAACTGGCACCTATCCTATATCACCACTAAACAAGAACGTTAAGATTACCATTTTTACCATGCATGTAACCTATTATGTAATGTGTATACTCAACGAAATATGTAATATGTATAAACTCAACGAAATATGTACTCTGTACTATGCATTGTAATTTGTTAAGTTTATTAAAGTTCAAGTTTATGTCTAGTTAGATTTCGCACTAAGCGCCAACATTTAAGTTTAGCGTGAGGTAGCGCCCCGTTAACAAATTAATTATCTTGTATGAGATAGTGACCACGGTTGCTTTCAATACAAAAAGAGTTTGGCATAGTGAGGGGTTTGTCTATAAATGTTTTGACAGATTACTCTTTACTAATGGAAACTGGCTTCGTTCTTGAATATGTAATTTTCATAAGAACATTTACCACAATGTGTAAACTTTTCAGCGTACTAATGGTACAGTTTGTTTAGTTTATAAAGTAATTTGTAATTTTGCATAGTTTATCAAGCAATTTGTAATTTTGCATATTTTATCAAGTAATTTGTAATTTTGCATATTTTATCAAGTAATTTGTAATTTTGCATATTTTATCAAGTAATTTGTAATTTTGCATAGTTTATCAAGTAATTTGTAATTTTGCATAGTTTATCAAGTAATTTGTAATTTAGCTATAATTTTGCTTCAGTATAATGGTAATTCCCATATTTAAATATGACATATGGTATAAAAATTCAACAGTGTGTGTGTGTATCTTAGATTAGGGAAAGTCTACAATAATGTTTTGAATTCTTTCAAGTTCAGTAACCGCTCAAGATGGAGCCAGAATTAGTAGAACGTTTTAATTAAAGGATGCCCAGAGGGTGAGAGTTTGCTTCCTTGATATCGTTTTCATATCTGTATCCTTTGCAATCTACCGATATTATTTATTTTATTTATTTTGAATATAGATTTTTAGAGGATCGGCCACATTACACGGTGCAGCTGTATCAGGGAGGATGATTAACGTTACACAATTATGTTAAAATAATTAATGTAGACATGAGGAAACATTGTAAACCGTGAAAATAACACTTCTGATTGTGAGAGGCGTATAGTTGCAGGACAGAATGTCTAGCAATCCAGCTGGACGGGGCACACCAGCATACAAGAATCTGTTTAATATTTTCTGGTACATCAAGTTGACATCGTGTACAGGTGGAAGTAGGTGCTCTGCTTCTGAATATAGTGTTTCTGATGAGAGCTGTTCCATGCCGTAGACGAGTGTTTCTGAAGTACAAGAAACTTCAAGTTATTTCTCTGAACGAGCGCATAGTATTTATTTGAATTTTGGCGGAAGGAGGAAGAGAAAAAGAGATAACTCTTGTGGTAGAGAGTGAGTAGGGATCACCTTTTACTTCGCGTAAAGGTGCAGGAAGTTCATTTCTTTGAGAATAGTTGTCAGAAGGAGCTGTTAAAAAGTTTAGACAATCAACTAGTTCATTATCTGGAATCGTCGAATGACCAGGTATCCAACATGTAGTGACATATAATGTAGATATACATCATAAGATAATACAATTTTGATGATTGATGGTGTTTTTCAGTCATGCGCTACGATGACTTTCCAAAAGTTGAAAGCACACTTTGAGTCCATAAATATAATGGCTGGTCTTGGTTGAGAAAGCTGTATGAAGGCGATTGCTTGTATTACAGTGTACGTTTCTGCTTGTATGATTGAAATGCGAAGTTCAAGTGAAATTTAGCACAAAAATTGGTTGAAGGAATTCTGCACCCTTTTGTTTTATTACTGAGCAGCAAGAGCCATAAGTACAAATTTCAAGGGAAAACTCAGCTGAAAGTTTTACTGATTGTTCTATTCTACAAGTATCACTCTTCTCGGGCCCAATAAAAAATGTATTGATGGAAAACTTAAGTCACCTCATCTCGCTGAACACCCAGAAGATGAAAAGCCAGGGGGGAAATATTGTCCTGGTATGTGTGATCTACCTTTATTATCATTTCAAGATTTAATTCTGAGGAACACTGAACTCTGACAGCAAGGAAAACAATGGACGTAAAGAAGACTAATGGGGCTCTCATGATTATCCTGTCTGTGTATGGTATTACATAATACTCAAGCAATTGCCAGACTATCATGCATCAGACATCTTTCACAAGCATAAGTCTGGAGATATTTGTCGTACGTTCGTTCTGACGGATAACCGTCAAATCATCCAAATGCGAGGCCAGCGATGATCGAAGGAGTGATTTTCAAAAAGAATTTCACAAATAATTTCCAAAATTCAAGAAAAGCGAATAACTGGTCTATGAACTTCAGAATCCCCGGTCAGGAATCCTAGTGTTGAATGATTGAAAGTTGAACTCATAGAAGTATTATACTTCCGATTTTGGCAGTTGCTGTCGCATATCCTTCGATTTCTTATCTTATTTTATAGAATACGCTCCGTAGGGGAAACGAAAACTGAACATCAAGAAAAATATGTAGATTATGATGAAAAGGGGCAAGAGCAAGGAGGAGGAGACATTGAAGAACTCATGAGAGCACTGTGAGATTCAGCAACATCATTTATTGCAGAAATAGTGGTCCAGAACCGTTGCATATTCATAAGGTGTATGGCCAAACCGGGCAACGACGCATGCGTAAATGCGGTCTGGCATGGACACATGCAAACGTCGAATGCTGTCCTGAAGGGTGTCCGCCAGAACGATGCAGTTGCGTAGCCAGTGCAGGGACGTCTTGCCATGGCTGCAGTTAGCGGCTGACCATGTCCCAAACGTAATCGATGGGGGAAGAGGTCGGATGGACGGAACGACCAAAAGAGAACTGAAATATTGAGTAGAGTCCGTAGCGGCTGGCGCTATATGCGAATGGGCATGCGGGAATATATGTCCCAACAGGCTCGCCAGCATTGATACAACAGGCCACAGGAGTTCATCGACGTAACGTCGGCCGATCAGGGTGGTGCGTAGGATGACGAATGACTAAAAGTGACCTGATATCATGCGCAGTACCTCCTCACGCACTAACGTCAGGGGCGATGAGCGTATGCCGCTCTAGAGCGATATGGGGTGAGCAGCGTTGACCCGGCCTCCTCCACACACTGGATACGCCGGCCGTCTGAGGCAAACCTGAACATAAATTCATCGCTGAACGAATCCAATCCATTACATTCCACCAGTCACGGGAGCAACAGCCTAGAAAAATTGTTGGCGATGAGCCGGTGTTAATAGTAGTCGTTATAAGAGCCACCGACAATGCAGTGTATCTTCCGTCAGTCATTGTCCAGTGGTGCTTCCTCACATTAATCGTCCCGGAAATGTTAGTAGGTGCCGCTGAATGCTGAATAGAGTAGCTATCGGTGTGTGTTCTGGCAGCGCGCTCGATAAACTCTGTCCATGGGACTAGTTGTCTTCCGCGGCTTGCCGCCTGCTCGCCACACGATGACTAACGCCGTGCTATACCCAATTACTGGAAACAACGTCCCACTGCGTCAAGGTTCTGCCCTTCGTACCTAGCGATTCGTCAATAGGACAGTCTGCTTCTCGGAAGGTGGTAATGAGGCTTCTCTTCAACACGCTCAATTGCGCGTGATTTCGTCGAATGATTCTTCGTGGCATTATCTTTTGTTGAAGAGCAAACAACAAGCACTACCACAGAAACTGGTCCGAATTCACACTGCGAGCGACCATTGAATATTTTGTATACGCGGACGTGCTTGTTGGCAGTGCATTGTACATGCACTCTGTGCGTCCACACACATTGGCTGTGCATTTTTAATGTCATGTATATCTGGGTCGGGGGTATTTACGTGCCATGTATCATTTCGATCAGTTGCGTTTTTTTTTTTTTTTTTTTTTTTGCTACAGTGTATAATATATATAAAATACTAAACATAAATTATGTAATGTCGACCCACAAAAGACTTCAAGGTAAGCATAGAATTACAGCGTCGGCGTAGCTTAATCGGTTAAAGCGGACGCTCTGGAGCTCTGAGGATGGCAGATCCGTCGGTTCGAACCCCGGCGTCGACAAAAAGTAAAGTTTTTCTTTACAATTAATGAACTGGTAACAGGAAACTCAAATTACTAAAAAGAAGTAGACATTAACTCAAACACACAACAATATGAATCCCTTACGTAGTATAACCAGACAGGGGAAAACAAAAAAAGGTAACAATAATGATGTATTAATCAGCTGTACGTGAACTTTCTTAATAAATTCCTATGTGTTTATTAATCTGTAAGGTTGCTTTAACATATGCTGAAGTATCAAGCAATGTGCAATTATGTTGTCGAGATTTTACGTTGAAAATCTCTCACGTTGCTTCTGTTAAGTGTCGACACTTAACACGGAGGCGATGAAAGTTAATGATAATGAATTTTTCATCATCATAATATTCCTCGTCGTTGTAACTACTCGTCGCATACCGGATAATTCTAAACACTGCTTTCACTCATTGGCCGTGAGCGCTGAAGACGGGAACTTAATGGTTCGCTCAAACCATAAATTAGCGGGTCTGAGAGTCTTCTATATTTTCTCCTCGTCCGGTCGTAGTCGAGTAAACTTCATGTAATAACAATAATTTTTACTGCGCAATTTTGAATTGCACAGCAATGGTAAATGGTGCAATGCATTATCTCGTGTGTCATCTCAGGTTACGTTGCAGACGCAGAAGATGAATGAGGGCTTACGGAGATCTCTATTAAACCCCGATTAAAATAGGCTAGTAAACGCCTCTAGAATTTTAACGAGAAAATATATGCCTTACATCATCCTTCTAATATCCGGAGGTACACGCCGGAATTCTGCTGAGCAATTACGTTTTTTCGTTTGTTAATACTTTCACCAAACAAAAAAACTAAATTCCACTGTTACGAAAGAGTTTGTTGCGCTAATGTTTTCGTGATGCAATATATTGGAAAGTTGATGTTGAAAGTGCTGCGGTTCAGATGCGCTATATGAAAACAATTTATTAGTACATCATATATTTGCGCAAAACAATAAACATTTGTTTTAGATTATCTACTTTATAAGTGTGTTTTAAAATTTACCTGCAGCAAATTAACTTGTTTCACTTATGCGAGGATGGTTCATTAAGTGATTGCTCTGATATACGTGTGGAGGAGCCAACCTGTTGACATTTGACAGATACAATCGAATGGCACAAGCCACAGGTTCATATTGTGTGCTGTTCCCGTCTCATTGTCATTTTGATATGACAAAGATTATCTACGAAACTGAGGGATCGGTCGAAGACATGACACCAACAAAACGGGTTTCTGAAACGTACGGAATTGCAATTGATCCTAAGAAGAAACTCGGTTCAGCAAGTGAGCCTCATATTCAACAGAAGTGCATACAGATGGTAGTTTCTGCTGAAAATTGAAACCCTATTTCATCCACTCAAAGAAGCATCCGGTTCAAGCTTAGCTCAAAGCGACACTCGAGACGTCGTATGGTCACTGACTGTAAGAAACTTGCAAGTCGTCAACGTACAACGAGCACGGATTTTGGGAAGAACCGTGGATAGAATGCCATTAGGTTTAAGAATGAATAGGGTGACGTTTAAAATTGCACCCTGGTGGACGCCTTCTTGGGAAAGGTATTATGATAACACGAACTGGAAAGTACAATCAACTTAGAAATTTTGAGTAAACACCGGCACAGATTTCCCCTGAGCCCCATAGCATGGGTGTCACGGTGAATTATATAGCGACAAGTGCGATCGTAGGCTTTCTCCAGGTCAAAAAAGATCTACACGAGGCGAACGCCTCACGAACGAATATTTCTAGGTCGAGTAAATTTTCCACTGTAGAACGAAGCCGCTGAAAACCGCTCTGAAACGAGGACAAGGCAGTATGGGATTCAAGGAAATGCACCAAACAAGCGTTTATCACCCGTTCCAGTAGTTTGTATATGCAGCTAGTCAGCGCAATAAGTGTAGTTCAAAGGTGTGTGTTGAAGTGGTATCTTTCCCAGATTTGGGAAAAGGCAGCACAACTGCATGTTGCCCATGTAGAAGAAACTCCTGCTCCAACAAAATGTAGTTAAACATCCGCAGAAGCAGGAGACAAGTGACGCAACATGGCTTTGTTCATTGTATCAGGTGTAGCAGTATCGCTAAAACAAGAGGGCTGCCTACAGCTCGAGAAACGTAAATGGTGAATTGCAATCATCCCTTGTAAAGGGCCGAAAAAAAAACCGCTACGTTCCATGGATGATTTGACTACCTGAAGCAGTGTGCTATAGTCAAAGCTCTGGGAAACCTGGGAAAAAGATTAGCCAAGAAAGTCGAAAAATGACGAAAATATTACACACGGTTCCACCATCCGTGCACGAACAAAACACTGAGTGAGATGTGTAAAGGCAATATACGACAAATATTGTCCCAAACAACCTTTGAACTAATCGAAGACGTGATGCTGGACATACTTTCGTCTCGAGTCACTTTTGCTGAGACGTGGACGCAATGAGCAAACGCCAGTTCCCGCTGGAAACGCGTCATATTACCCGCGGAATATCTACGGAAAATGTCCCAAGCCGATTCTTGCTCTTTCTGGGCTACAGAATAGTCGTGAATCCACCACTATTTAAGTGATCTAGGTAAATGCATCGATGTGCGAGAAACAGAACACGCGGCTGCTTGGGGGAATACAAGAAGTCACCTGGTTCGCTGCTTGATCGATGGTCGGAATCTGAAGCGTGTCGTACGTCAACACAGATAATGAGGCAAAACAATCACACCAATTCGCACAATCAACGTTTCAGCTCGACAAGCTGGCAAATTCGCTGCCATGAGTGGTAAGAATGTCAAAAAAAATGGGAGTGTCATTCTCCTGGGATCAGAAAGGCCGAACACGACAGACGACGACCACGTGGGGAACTGGGACGGCAGCAGGCACTCGAACCCCGCGAGATTAGTAGACGGCCAACCCCAATGAGTGTTGTGCCCGTTAAGATTTCCAAGCAGGAGAAACGGCTGTTGAAATTGTGTCGCCAGATTGTTAAGAGCTGAAAATGTCACACAATCTCAGTGGCAGATGCAGAGAGCAAACCCCGAGTTCATGGCCAAAAAACGTACATACTGCAATAGCCTGTAATAGCGTCTCAAGCATCAGAGCTATGGATGGCACGTGTTGTGGGACGGGAAGAGCAACGCCTCTGCTAGCCGGAGACGAGTGGCCGATGAATGCTTTTTTCTATTCTGCCCTATTAAGTGCAAATATTTGTCTTAGCTGCATATGATTTCTGATGTTAAAACATGTAAAGCATTGCATTTTCGTAGGAGAAGCAGAATTTATATATCGGTTAGGGGATAAATCACTTGCAGTAGAGGAGTTCAATAAACGACGGGTGTTTTTGTGGTCACTGACGTCAAATTTGGGATTCAGTGCCTTGCAGTAACGAATAAATCAAAAGGACTTTCGTTTCTAAAAACGTCACCGTACTTATCGTGCACGATATTCCGTGCTATCTCTGTACTGGTAACTGGTTCATTCGTATCTTGAGTATGCTGCTGAAGTTTAAGTACCATACTTCACGAAGGACATGGATGGTTGGATCATAGGGATTTAATGGATATAAAAATGCGCTGTGCCAAACACAAAGTAAGTGCGGAACATTAATAGACGCTATCTGGTTAAGAGTTCAAAAGAAGCCTACAAAATTAATTGGCGGTTTATGGTATGCAGAGATGTGCAATGATTAAGCAGAGATGTGGAAGGAGTTCATTTACTTAATTTGCAGAAGCGAAGGATAAAGTGAAGATTTGAACCAAACCTCTGAGATCTTGCATTGCTTTGTACATATGTTAATGTGAATCAAGAATTCTAGTAAGTTTGTAAGATTACTAAAGGTCACGGAATGCGATTCATTCGAAAAACAAAAGCATATATTCCTTCCATAGTGGTTAATTAATGGAACAAACTCCCTAAATCAGCTGTTTCGACTGACGTTTTTGTAAAATTATTGGGCACCGAGCTTTATGTGAA